>JAGJRO010000263.1:0-66669 GCA_022832285.1 Lepidurus apus apus
GGTGCCCTCCTCCCCCACATCGGTAGCACGAGAAAGCCCTTCGATTTGGACAGTCTCTGGCCAAATGACCGACTCTGCCACACTCGAAGCATCCCGCCCGTCCGTTCGGATTTGGCGGGAAATCAGATCGGAGCGGGGTCCTGGGGCGGTCTGTAGGCATGGCCAAATTGTCGACTTTGGTAGACAAGGTGCGGATCGCCGCGATCAGCTCCACATCATGACTACGGCTGCTGGCTGTGCACGGTACGTTAACAGCCTCTTGTGTGGGGGCGCCAGTAATTTCCTCTAAACGCTGTGCTGCATCGATGAAATCATGGATGCTTTTCGCCGGGGAGACCATCAGTGCAGCAGCATGTTCAGGTCGGGCGGATCAGGTAGGGGATTATAGCCTCCTCTTCGATGCCTTGGGGGCATCTCTTGCAAAGGGCGGCCTTCCTGAGGGTATATTGTACCACCGGTTCTCCCGCCTCCTGTCGTCTTGACTTCACTAAAGGCAACCACTCTTCCATCGTCATCTTCTTTTCAAAAACCTTCTCCAACTTGGACCGCCAGTCCGCCCACCGAGTGAGGGTCTGTCCATCTGTTTCGTGCCACGATAGGGCCAACCCTTGAATTTTGCTGACGGCAATCCTACGCTTAAGCGTGTCGTCCCATCCTTCCGTTTCTGAGGCCAACTTGAAGTTTCGTAACCAGACGTGGACATCCCCTTCGCCATCGTAAGTCGGTATGGTAGAGGCTGCTTTAGGGATCGGCTTCGTATTAGGGGCGGAATGTTGAGCTGCTAAGCTTTGGGTTAGTGCAGCCAGCGCTTGGATCAATTCTTCTGTGGCCATTTTTGCTTGTCCCAGGATTAACCGGCGATATGCACTTGGGGACGCAGTGACGCAACTATGAAATCCTCAACACTGAAATCGTCGACACTGAAATCCTCGACACTGAAATTCGTATTAGTTTGACGTTGCACGCGCAATTAAGTGTCCTTTTTCACAAAATAATGTTTCTTTTTTTCACAAAATCAGGTTCTTTCCAACGTGGAATCCAATCACAAACACTCTACGTCACTCCAAATCGTAAAACACTTTGACTATCGCCACAGGATTACCTCAGAATCCCACTTCTGACACCAAATGTTGCGTGGGGTTCGATTCTGGATCCTGGGATTAAATAGTGCACGTTTTTGTTACTGTTTAAATGCTATAGTTCAAATTTTCGTTTTTGTTACTGTTTAAATGCTATAGTTTAAATGCTATGTTCATCTGTAGTTGTCCGACTCTTTACACTCTACAGCCTCGCTTTCTAACCCAACTCTCCCGCTCTCACTTACACTTGATCTCTGTCACGCCCTCACTCCTCACATCCGTCCTCTCTCTTGCTCGCTCTGCGACTCTTTCTCTCCCCCTCCTCTCTCTACGGCTCTCGCTCAACGACTCCCGCTCTACGATTCTCGCTCTACTCGAGGTTCGCTAGCGGTTTGACCCGCGAACCGCTACAATAGTAAACAAATGCTAATTCTGGAATTGATTTTTTCCCATACTATTAGTATTCCCACTTAAACTGTTTATAATCGATGTGTCGGACAAGCGATACCGATCTGTGGATCTGTGTCTTACCCACGCCTTAACCATGGTCTTAACGGCCAATCAGCAGGGGCACAGTTGGGTCTCCATCTGTGCCACTTTTGGCTCCTCCTTTTTGTTCTATTTCTTGGTAACAGACTTCTACACAGGGATGTTCTCTCTCTATATATCTTTACTCTAAGGTATGAAGAGAGCAGTTTCTGTCTGGAAACGTGAACTAATGAATATTGAATTTAACTGACAATGTCCACCAAAGTTGACGTTTCTTCTATTTAGTGTAGTTCCCAGTTATGGCATGTTATTTTTTCTGTATCCAGGGATTAGGTTAGGTTAGTCTAGGTTAGGTTGGGAGACTCGCTCCGAAAAGGCATCAAAAGGAGAACCTAAATGCCCGAAGTAGACAACTTGTGGATGTCATCCAAAAAGGCGTCAAGAAACCCACCCTAATACTAATACTCTGCAAATTCTAAGCTTCATATTCGGTTTCTTAACCAGGAGGTGGCACCATATGCTGGGGAAAAATTTCCTCCGAATAGGCGCCATTTAACCTCTTGTCAAAATCAGGAAATTGGCGCAAAACCGAAACAGGAAGCTTCAAAGGCCTTGTGAAGTTGTGAAGGGATGTTTCGACGTTCAAGCCCAAGGAGTATATTGCAAGGATGCGTACTCTATAGACCAGGGGTTCTCAAACTTTTTCGTTCGCGGCGCCCCCCGGAACATATCCCCAGCTCACGTGGCGCCCGTAGAACATAGGCCTATATAATTGCTGCATCTATGATATTATAGGAATCTTTCGCGGCGCCCCTGCAAGCCCACCGCGGCGCACCAGGGCGTCGCGGCGCACACTTTGAGAAACGGACACCACGACACCAGTGCCACCCTAGTCGAATCTCGAATGACAAATTTTGAACTCGATTTCTGCGTACTAGCGCTAGAACATTTGGACAGTATACGTAATGTCGTGCATCCAAAAAAGCATGATTATAGCCATGGCTTCTTTTTTTTTAAAGTCATTTTGTGGTGTGAGCGCATGGAATTTAGCAACGGAGCGGATGGGTTTTCAAGCGCTTCGACAAAATAAACTGCGTGGCTTATTTCAGTACGCGTGTTTAGAGGAACAACGCAAACTTTCTAATGCTTTTCGGGCAAAAATAAGAGGAAATGGAAGGTAACAGATTACAAAAAGAAGATCCAAAAAGATAACTATACAAATCTCAGGGCCACTTTCACAGAAATATCCACTTACCAAATTAAAACGCTATCCAAACACTTGCCAATAACATAAATAAAAGTACACAAAAGAACACACCAACTGAATTACAAGCTTTTTTTGTTGACTAAAATATTTGACCACAGATAAACCATGAGTTATTACGAAACTTTTCAAGACTAAAGGGACGATATTGTTTCAACTGTGGGGAAATAATAGCTGCACCTTCAAACATGGCTCTAGCTAAATAAAACTCAAGATATGTTGCCTCTTCGTCTTCTCTCTCTCTATAGCGAATATGACGATCTTTCAGAAAACAAAATCTACTTTTATGGCAGGTCGTCCATAACTTGGCAAGCAAATCAGTACTTGAAATTTGCTATGGAAGACGATGGCTAAGCGCATTTTCCTTTTTGTTCGAAAAAGCTCGCTCCATTAAATCCAACCAGTCTTTTTTAGTGTTTCTCTCGGTAGAAACCTTTTTTTCTTAGTCATCCACACCCGAAAACTCTGGCGGTGGTGGTGGCGGTGAATGGGGCGGACTCTGGTGGCCGTTCGTCATGACTCCACAACCCGAGGCCGCCAATAAACTGCAGACTTCTTCTACAAAACTGCCGTCCGCCATGAGCGCTTCTGGCTGATCCACTTCTGCCCTGCTTCGTGGAGGAGGAGGCATCATAGCTAGTGACAAAGATGACTGGGAGAGGGTTAAAGTAGGCGTGGCGGCTTTAGGAGGTAGCGGAGGGGGTACAGGGTCCTTGTACCTCGAATACGAGCCGTTCGTGGGCGGAGATAGAATGTTCATGTTGTCGAGACCGAATTCCGGCGAAATACATGTTGGCGTTAAAGCTGGGGTGGACGTTGAAGATAGCGATAACTTCAATTCCACCCAAAAAAAATAAAATAAAAACGGAAAAGAATTACTCATTGAATTGTATTAAAGTTTTAAATGTACTTTTTTAGAGTAGCGTTTGGGTTGAATGGGAGGTGGGGTTGAATCCGTTAAACTCAACGCAGAGACTCCTAACAATACGAAAATAAGTATTTTTTTTAAATACGTAGATGTGATAATAAAGAAGCAAAGTTTGCCGGCTTGCCATTGTTCCTGGGCGGAAGGGGCGGGGCTTCATCTTTATCCCAAGAAGATAAGTGTTCAGGAGTGGAATTGGTATGCATCAATAAAGACATTGGAGTGGAAGGAAGGATTTTGCTCCCAGTACGCTGCTGATGTCCTCTCCTTTGGGGTAACTCATCTGCGTATCCGGAATCTCGATCACTATAAGAAACAAAAATAAAAATGAAGTTATTTAATTTACAGAAATTTTCTAGTTCCGACTCCTGAAAATCTTCCGATTTTAAATCGTTAATAAATAAAGTACCGTAAAGATGCTGGGGTAAAGAACAGATATGCTTCTGTCACGGTTTTCTTGGGTGACGAGGCTCGTCGGGGACACACAGTCTCGTCAAACCATCCAGTAACCCTCGGTCTGTTCTCGGAAGACCAGGAATTCGAAACTGTCAAATTGGACGACGCACTGGATCCCGTACTGGCGTTCAAACGCTCTAAAATCTCCTAAAAATCAAAGAAAATCCATGAATTTTGCTCTAACAAATCTCCCAAAATCCGCTTTCAAGTACGCAATTTGTAAGTTTTTCTAGTCGTCTAATGAATTAGCTTCACGAATTGGAGTCCTATACTTACGGATGGCTTGCAATAGAGATCTTCCTCGTCGCTGACCAAGCTGGCCGTTTCGTTGACCAGGAAATGGCCGTACAAACTGCTCCCTGAGCCGGAAGAGCGATTACTAGGAGGTCCTCCTGCTGTGGTATGTGCTTTTTGTTGTCGTCTGTCGGAATGCGGTGACGGCAGAGCTGGTAAGGGAAAGGAATGTCCAGGCAGGGACAACACAGGTCCTTTACGGTACTCTATGCCTGCGTCCGAGTCAGCTCGCCGATGCAGAGGACTGCTGGAAGCATAGCGGCCGGGATTGGGCGACGCAAAACCCCACTCTTTCAGCCTTTGCTTCATATGAGCCAAACATTCTTGCAAACGACGGTGTAGAGGCTGCAAATCAGCCGCTGCCAAACGCCCATGTAGGGTTAAACACTGCTCCAAGACACGTATCTGTTGAAAAGGTGCCCAAATGAAGTTTCTTTCTTTAATTTGTTCTATATTTGATTACCTTGTCTACGATAAGTTGGCGTAATTGCAAGACATATTCCATGTACTCTGGATGGTTATTGATGAACTCGGCGTTGAAAAACGCATCTTGGTACTTGGCAATGCCCCCCATGACTGCCGCGTCAATCACTCCCTAGTAAGAAAGATAAGGAACGTTATTTAAGCCTGCCGTAAGGGAAATAATCAGGAAAAAGTGCCTAGTAAACTAAGAATTTGAGAACTGTCCAGGAAAAATACGCGAATATTTGAGTGCTTAAGCTTTTAAGTGTGAGTTTTTGAAACGAGATTACCTGCAGACGCATGCTGAAAGGGTGTAGACTGCGTTTGGGTTCAGCGCTATACTGTAATTGGAGCGTTTGTAGTTCTCGAGTGACACTGGACACGGTTTCACAGGCAAAACGAACTGGCGGAAGCTGTTCTACTCTGCGTTCCACTACTTCAAACCATCGCAGAATACCTGGCAAAGTCGCTGCTGTGATCAGCGTGGTCCTTTCAATCCAGAGAGTCTAAAAATAATTTGAAATCATTTCCATGTACAAAATTCTTTTTTATTTTCCTTACTTTAAACTCATTGTCCTTGTCCACACAACCTTTATGGACCGGTCGGTCAAATTGGAATGTTTTTACATCATTAACAGCGTAAAAGCGCCGTATTTTCTCAGGTACGTTCAGAGTATCATCAAAGATGGGGTTTTCCTCTGGAACAGGCTTCACATTGCATATTTGAATATCTATAAATATTCCCCAAATCAACAAAAAATAGATTAATTCTTTAAGTAAATTGTAATTAACTTACACTGTCCGTCTGAATTCATTACAGCGTCACTAGGCAACGTATTCTTCTTCAAAATCTCAGCAGCTGGATATTCTGTCTGCAATCGCTGCGTAAAAGCTTCTATTCGCTCATAATCCAAGCCTCGGTACACAAACGTTTTATTCTAAGAACCAATAAATAAACAGAATACATAACAGAATTCATCAATCTTCAACTTTAACACTAATTTTGTTGAAGACTATATTGTGATGAAGTACAAAGCTAAATTAACTTCATAGTAAATTCCATTTTACCCTAACGAAGAGGGGAAAGCCAGTGCCATAATATCCCACGCGAAAAAACTCGGGTTCAGGTCGCAATTGGGTCAGAATCTGGTCATAAAAAATTGCTTGGGATTTCAGAATATGCGATAGTTTGCCGTAGTCGAATAAACGTGTTTCGTAGAAACTGGCAAGCTCTTTGGCCATCGGAATTCCCTTTTCCCAAAACTACAAAACGCGAAAAAAAAACAACTTCTATGAGAAATCATTCAAATTTCATTCAAAAATTTAAGAAATTAAGATGAATCTAAGAAACGCAGTGGAAATACAGGAAGATTTTTACCTTTCCCTTGTCAAAATAGGCAATAATTTTCAAATATAGCGCTTCTTTGCGCTGCCATTCTGGCTGCGCTGGAAAACGACTGTCAGAGGGAATAATTTCAGTGGACCAGCCTAATTGAGCGGCGTATAATTGCAAAGTGAAGGCGGCTTCCGTGTAATTCTCCACAGGAAGATGCAAGTCATGGAGTTTGTATATATAGCGCACGTACATGTCCCTGCGGTCCACTTCGTTCTTGTAGAAATTCTGAAACCAAAACAATACAGTCAATAAAATTCAACTAAAAAATAAAGTATCTCGTTTTATTGAAGAAATTATGGAAACTTTGCTAATACCAACAAGTTAAAGGTGCAACTCATGCGTTTATCCTTGTTCTCATCTCCTTCGCGCACCGTACGGTAGTCTAAAAGTCTTTCTAAAAGCTTGGTGATGGATGTGATGAAGGCGATTCCCCGGTTCTTCCATATGGGATCATTAGATCGCACTTTTTCGAGCAAACTATTGAAAAAAAAATTCGCGAGTCATACGCCGCTCCTGTACATTTACTTTGAAAAATTGTAAGGACTAGGGATAAATTCGAAAAAAACTAGGTTAGAACTTACGCAGAGTTTAAAAGCTCCCTTTTCCCATGTATGCGTTAATTAATGGAATTAATTATTTAACTTTTTATTAAAATAAATTGAACTACAATTTTGTTGTTATTTACCCTACGAAAAAGAAGAACGAAAGAAAGGAGAGAAATAGTTACATGGTGTTGAACAGCTGGCGGTAGTCATCATCTCCGACTAGAATATCCAATTTGTCAATCAATTCAGACTCAACCTGCTTAAAATGGCCGCGACATTTCTGCTCGCATTCCATCATGTCAAAGAAAATGGGCAAAGTTGCTTTTCTCAGCTCCATTTCGGGCACAAGCGTTACTTCCAAGAAAGGGCCCACCATGGAAGGAATAAAATGGATTTTGTAGTCCCCTAAAAGACATTTATTTTTAAAATCAGAAACCAAACATTTTTCAATTTTAGATTGTAGTTTGGGGTATTTTTATCTTTACCTAAAGTGCCCCACATTCTGAGGATTTGGAACCCCATCGTTACACGCATGTCCCCATACTTGGCTAAGATCTTTCGTTTCTTAATCTCGGGTAATTTTTCCAGCTGTAAACATGCCTGGGTCAAAAATGCCACCGAAAGGTCAAAATAACTGCTCCATAACTGCGAGGAAAGAACGAAACGGACCAATTATCATACAGTATGGCAATTAAAACGTTCAGCTATGATCTACCCAACTTGAGCTAAATTTTCAGTGGATTTTAAAGCTGTTTGTAAATCTGACGATTTTTTAAATCAAATTATTCTCCTTCCTTTTCATTAAAACAACAGTCAACACTTTCACTTTCTTCGTTTCTTGGAACATGCACATCTAACATTATTTACTTGCTCATAGTTGATGTAAGAATTTTCTAGGTAATAAAACCTGCTTACATTTACAAGTTAAGACTTGATTTACACGGTTTACTTTTGGGTTCAACGGGCGTCATTTTAAGCCAGTGTTTACAAACAGTGCGCGCTACTGAAAACCACGTGACGGAAACAAGTAGAGGATAGTTAGGCTTTCTTTATCCAGCACATTCGTATTAAAGTACTTATGTCGTGTGTGAGTTGTATACCGATTTGTGGCAAATATGTACGTGAACGCAATTTGTCCGAATCGCTAGCGCATCCGTTTTGAAAAAATCATACAGATTTAATAGACCCCTCTGGGTCCACCCCAGCCAATCAGAATACGGCGGGGTTTTGAATTAGTATAAGACTTTCTAAATTAATAACTAAATCCTATAGCGCCGAGAATTTCAAGAAACATTTCTTTGGAAAGTACATTTTCCCTTCCTGTCGACTACCAGGCTACTTCTATCAACTTTATATTGTAAACAACAACAAAAAAACTTTTGTTTTATAATCCTAAGATCCTAACTGATTTTAAGTATTGGAATTGACTGACCTGACTATCAAAGCATCCGGCATCTAAAAAATACTTGACAATGGGTCGGCTAAGGTGCTCCAGCGTATTGAGAATGGCTGCATTGCTCGTGAGGTGCATAACTCGCCAATCCGAAGGAAAGGCTTGCTCCCGTACCAAATCTCGCAATAAAAGAAACGAACGGAGCAAGAAATCTTTCAAAGGTTTTCTTTCCAAGAAATCCTCCCACAAACGGCGGTAATGTCCTTCGTCTAACGTCTGCAGTAACCCCAGTAAACACGCTACCAATGCGCCCTGAAAAAATAAAATCAATCAATTTAATGTTTCGTCCATTTTTTAAGACTCAATTAATCGTTGAAATTGATCTCAATATATTACTCCAACTGGCGTTGATCGGTCAGCTACCAATACTGCTTGCATGACAACATCCAGGAGCGAAAGGCACAGCACTTCTACGTCATGGTATAAGCAATTGTTGACCTATCATACATTAAACACACAAAAATAAAATAAAAAAATATATATATTTTATAGAAAAATTCTCTTAAATTGAGAAAATGCTTACTTTGCCTGACGCATTTGCCGAGTTCTCAGCCCTGAAATACGTCAGCATTTCTCCTAATACTTGTGCGCAGAGAGGTAGCTGTGATTTTAAGGAAAAATGAAGTCTGAGTTGCCGACAAGCTGCTACCGTAATCAATCCGCGCGAATCTGTTAATATTTTTTGTTTCGATTTTAAATTGACCCAATTCATAAGAAAAACAAACAACTTAAAGTTACCATTCTCTCTGAACCTGCGACTTTTGACCATTTCTAGGATTAAACCCATTCGGGCTTGACTGAGATCCGGGCCTGCGTCTTTCGGCATCGAATCCAAGAGCGAATGTACAAGTTTCACACATTCAGTTGCCGAAAGGATTTCTGAGAGTTGCGTCACTGAGCTGAATACATTCTTCAAGAAAATAACCTAAAAAGGGGTAAAAAAAAATCTATTAATTCACGATATTTTCATACATCTAAAACTAAAAAGTAATTTACCGAAATCTTCCAATAATTAATACAAGATAAGGTTAATTAAAACCTAACCTTATTATTTACTAAATACTACGCAATACAAAACGGCTTGCACGGAAGTTGTTCAAAGACAACTTTATAAAGAAAATCTAAAAAAATCCTTAAAATAAGCATAGACAGGTTACAAAAAATAAAGTTACAAGGAAGTAATGAAATACCTGAGTGGGCGCTACGGAGTCACTGGTGACCGAAACCATGAGGTTAAACGCTGCAAAAAGTGAATGGATGAGTTCCCTGAACCCGTCTTCGTCCGCCAAATCGCAGGTTTTAGCGAAAAGTAAACGTGACTGGATCACAAACTTGGTCACGTATTCCAAGGTAGCGAAGCACTTTTGTAAAGGTTCTTGTTCTCCCGTGACTGCCACCAGCTCAGCACAGGTTTGCACACAACTCACTAAGCCCCTTTTCCACAACAAACAACGATTTGAGCATCCATTTCAGATCTCTCTAACTTCGCTAATTGCTTCAATTAATTCATTAGTATCGTCCATTACCTGTAAATTAGGGGCGCTGAGAAGTGATTTTGGATATAGCTATCCACCACGGGCTTAAAATGTTCAAATTTGCTGTCTCCCAACAAATATAAAATGCTTATCTGCAATTAAAAAAAAAAATACATTATAATACCAATTTTCTTAAGAATTATTTTGGGGGTGTAACGGAAGTAAGATGCTCACCAGGACTTGAAATACATGACCAGAATGTGACGTAGAATTGCCATCTTCGGTAGAAAACATGGAAAACAAGGAATCGAGAACATCTTGTAAGAATTTGACGAATTCTTCGCCTTTGATACGCATTACGGCGTTTAATGTTTCCGCAATCCGTTCCGGCTGCTCTTTCCACTTGAGCAATGACCTCAACTCCGCTGTGAAGTACGAAAAAGATACCAATATTTGATTTATATCTTACTGTTTTGATTAAGAAACAAACATAACTAAGGTAGTCTTAAAAAATTCATTTAAATGTAGTCTTTTGAATTGACTTTTGTAGCGTTACTTCCGACTAGAGCTGCTTTATTTTTTCCCTATCGCTTTGAAATTTACCGTTTTGGGTGAGTTTGGTGGAGCAAAGTAGCAAATCCAGCGTCACAAACTCCTTGGCGCTTTTCGTAAACTGGAATGTGGACGACGGCTTTGTAGTTTTAGCAGGGTTGGAGCCGTTGAGGTAGCGTTGAGTCGGAGCCAGGTGCAAATAACTACTCGGGTCCTGAAGCAAAGCCGAATCTTCGCATTTATACACCAATAGATCATGCGGACCGTCTTGGAGCACCGTTTCCTCTTCATCCATTAACGGCGTGAAGGAAAATCCAAACATTTTCCGTTCCGTACGATCTTTGGCTACAAAAATACAAATTTAAATACCAAAAACATCTCAATGTTCCCAATATGAAAATTATATCTATAAATTTTTACTGGAACAATGGTAATATTCGAGTCGTAAATGCGACGAATTATAAAACTCCGTAGGTAACGTAATCCGAAGCATCTCCGCCCAACGAGGATTATTCTGATGGTATAGAATGAGCGACTGGTACTTGCTGTGACCTTCTTGACTCGACGAACCAAACAAACAGCTCTAATTTAAATTTTAAAAAACGTAAATAAGCGATAAACTGTTTTAATAAACTTAAATAAGTGATAAATCGTTTTAAAAAGTATTACCGGTAGAATTTGACCTTTCTCGTCCAAAAGTGAAAACGTCACTTGCACGTTCTTACTCGACGATTTCCCTGCTCGATCAAAGTCAGCTTTATCCAAGAATACGTACAAATCGTTCCTACAAATAAAAGAAAAACGAATGGATCCAATAGACAAATGACTACGAAATATCAAAACAATTATTTTAAATTGTACTAAAATGGTCCATGTTTTAATGGAAAAAAGGTAACCTGATGTCGCCAGGCATGATGATGTCCGGAAACCCTAATTTTTTCGTCACAGGAATGCTCTTAAAGAGATGAAGGTGCTCTGGAGAGGTCGTCAAATCTCCTCTGACCAATTTCAAGGAAATATCTGACCCAAAAAAACATGAAAATAAACATTTTAATTAAAAAAAGAGTTAATCGTTTCGTTACCACACAAGGCTTGACCCGAGACGAGACTGTATTTGTTGCTTTGCTTCCGCGCGATGAGTTCATGGAGTTGATACCAATCTTTCTCCTCCGCTTGGTACATTTTCAAGGAAAACTCTTTTTCTTCAATGGCCAAATCCACGTTCTGCTGCGCTTCCGTCAAACTTAAAACCGAGCAGGCCAAAGGGCGCCGGTACATTTGCTGGTGGGATTTCTTGGATGCGGATTCCGTGTACAACATTCGACCCACACGCACGACTTGAACAACCACGTACAAATCCTTGGCCAAATCCGCAGTTCCCAAATCCTTAAAAAAAAAATAATAATAATAATAATAACAATAATATCAAAAGTAATATACACATAAAGGTGTACGGCAATGGCTTCGTACAGCTTTCAAAATGTTGAGAAATGTAAGACGTTAACACGCTAAAACAAATTTGGATTTGGCTTACCGTAAACAAAGTACAATTGCTATGGACTTTGTCCACATAGCTGAAGAACCCTTCTTTGGAAACTCTGACTAGGAATCTCTCACTAGAAAAAAAAATACAAATTAAATGAAAAAAAATAAAACATGACCAAGTGTGTATAAAAAGCGTTAAGAAAAATAAATTCAAACATGAGGAATGATGCAAACTGTATACTTAAAAAAGCCAACAGAATAGCTAAGCTTTTACCTCGCATAACGGGACTTTTGCATGTCATAAAGAGCAAAGTACACTTCCATATCATCGCCCGAAGGATAGCCAAAGTGCCGCATGCAAAAATATAATTGGTAACTGGCACACGACTCATAGCGCTTGGGGCGACCGGCAGAATTCCGCCACTTGAATCCAAATCCCAGCAACAAGAATAACAACATAAAAAAGAAATATAAATTAATTAGCCACTTCGTATTGAAATTCCACTCTAGTTCAACCGTGTTTTTCTCTCTTTTGCCTTTCGTAGTCTTAACCACGCAACTCAAGTCATGACACGGAATCGTTCACGAATTGAGTTATAATCTATTCCAATTGACTAATTAAATTGGAATCATCTTAACCTTTTAATTAACATGATTTCCTGAACGGATTTTTCCTCAATTAAATATCCTCAATTGACTTAATTGATTCAAAAACACTCACCAGAACTGACTCAATCATTTGACGAATAATACATTTTCATAACTTCTTCCTAATAGTTAAAATATCCTTGACATTATAATGTATAAACGTGAACTTACTGAGGATGAAATGTTGTGTTGGTTACTAATCTCCGAGCTATCCAAATGCTAAAAAAAGAAGAAAAATTAATGCTTACATATCCATACAAAAAAACATTCTTAATTGCAGCGTTTTTGATGATCCACACCTGGGTCTCGGAACTTGTCTTGTTCCTTTTTTCCCCGAAAAAAAAATTAAAGGAATGAAAGAGAAAAAGAACCGGTCCTGTGCCAGTATACACATCTATAGCTGTTTAACATGCAAGCCAGCGCAAGCATGCCTGAAACTGCTCATCTTTGAATAAAAGCTTCACAAAACGAAAAATAGTTGGCACTCTTCCTTCTCCTCTTCTTCCTCCGTCTTCCTTCGTCTTCTCTAGCTTCAGCGTTGCAGACCAGGGCAAATACAGGGTTATGCAAATTGCCCACCCACGTCTGAAAAACACACATACCGCATGGTAGAGTTCCACAACGCCCACCGAGTCCGGGTCCACGACATGGTCGCCCTGTCTCGGCACCAAATCCAGCCCCAATTCCCTATTTGAAAGAAGAAGGGGAACAATGCATAACAAAGAAATAAAAATAAAAAGGTAAAAATAAAATAAAAAAGACAAAAAATTCTCAAACGAATGCTGACAAATTGACAATGCCCCAATATATATTTTAAAAAAACTGGTTATCCTTACAACGACAAGTGTCTTTAAAAAATGGGACGTGTCTCTTGCCCTCATTTGTTCCAAGTCTTCTCAAGCCCCCTTTTTTTCAACCCGCCAAGCGAAAAGAAAAGTCAAGAACGTGTGTCTAGAATACCAATCTGAAGCTCCGCGTTTCTTATAATGACGTCCATAATGTCCCACAAAATAAAAATAAAAACTTGTTAACCAAGCAGGAATGATTTAAATACTAAAATATAACATTCTATTATCTTACTAGTATGTCCTATACCATTATACTATTATTTCAAGTACAGTAATTATATTTTTAGGTAAAATAATCTGCTATTATTAAGAGACAACATGGATAAAATCATGAATATGGCTCAATTTAATCATATTTTAATTATCGTGAACACGAAAATCCTCATCCTTTTAATTGAGATGTGTTAATTATTGCGGAATTTTTAATGACATCCAAGTGTTGTGACGTCAGCAGATGGTGGTGAGAGACGTTAAACTTGTATACGTAACTTCGTTCATGTATTTGTTTATTCTTCTGCGATCGTAATGGAGGACGGCGAATTTAAGAAAGACTGGGATAAAAAAAAAAACTGTTGAAAACGCAGGAACTTCAAAGAACGCCCCTATCCCTAAATGGTCAGTGTTGCACAGTGCTTCGGTTTTATTGCAACACGTTTGAATTGGGAAATTCGTTTTTTTACTACCGAGATTTCCTTGTCGGTTTTCAGCTCCCAAATCTGACCCAGAGCGCGACCGAAAACCGTTCGACAGAAGAGCTTCCATCTATAACGGTTTTACGGGTTAGTGTTAGGTGGAAAAAAGGGGGGTTAAAGCGAATAGCACCCCGAACTACCGCTAGACACCGTCATAAAACCTATCAAAATCTATAAAACAAACCTAAAAGTGACCAAACCCCACCCTAGTATTGAGGGTTACAAAAAGAAAAAGTGAAAAGCTATATCGGGTGCGCGCCCTTACCCTTTGATCTTGTCCCTTGCCATTCCTTGCGGACCCACTTCACCACCCAAATCCCTTGTAAATACAGTCTAATCTTATCATCCCAAAAGCTTTTGGCACAATTTCATAAATCTTTCTCCGAATTGCTTTTAAGTAACATTTATTTGTATGCTAGTAACCTTAACAATATTAAGCCGAACAAAGGTACAGATATACCGTAACCTTTAATTGTCAGACCACTCCAATATTTCTAAGAGTCTAGCAAATCTCTGCAGTTATTATTGGTGCAGTAATGGACTCCTAAATTACGGGCATTACGTTGTATACTGACTGCAAATCGCAATGTTTACTATATGTTATGGGTGTCGAATAATGTATCCGCAATATTTAGTTGCAAAATTAAGAAACATTTCTGCAAAAGTAAGGAAAAAAAGATGCGATCCAAATCACCATTTTAACTAGAAAATGAAAGGACCATCTGGAGACCACGTATTTCCAAACTGAAATATCCAATCTAATCTAATCTTCCAAAAGCTTAACACCAATCAACCAAAGCGCACACCGCACCATATCTATAATCTTCATACAAACTGCGACACAACCTTAGGGAAAATGTTTTCTAAATCGTTTTCAAATCCAAACACCAATTTCCCGGTCAAATCTTTGCTTTCTTTCTCCTCTTCTTCCTTTCCACTTCCTGCCACATATTCCTCACAAATTCCATTCCCAAACTGTTGATTGGAACACCAAAATCGCCGAAATCTCCCCCAAAGAAATCTTTCACTTCCGCCTAAGCCATAAAACGAACCTTAAAACGCCTTCCAAACGTTTGAACTTCTTATTTCCTAAAAAGGGCAATACATTGAATGCAAAGAAATAATGCTACCGAATTGCGAAGGTAATAGCACTACCACAGGTAGCACTCCACTCGCAGCCGAAAAAAATAACATTTTAACAAAGGGGGCTGCCAGCACTATAGGCAGCGAGAACCCAAAACTCAAATCCAAAAAAAAAAAGATTTCCTGGGCTACCGACGATTACGCCAATAGCTCTGGCTACCGTCCTGTCTTGTCCGCTACCTTTTTTATTATTTCCCTTCCCCATTTTCTCCTCTCTCTTTTTCTTCACTGGCTATGCGGAAGTCTTCAGAAAGAAAGAAAAAAGGTAGGGAAGCTAAAAGCTATTCCATTTCCTTCCAATTCAGAAAGGCCTGAACATAATACGCAAAACAAAATGAAAAACACCGGGGATCTATGCAATGACCCCCCAACCCCCAGTAAGGGGCCCCTCTTATCTGGCTCAATACACTTCATTCGCTTTCCTTTGTTTCCAAGAAATCGTCACCGAAAAAGTCCCCTTAATTGGGCACATTTCTTTGATTTCTTGCGCCTGTACAGCGTCACCGGAAGTTGTTTTTCCCGCCAAAATTACAAAATACCCCAAAAAATCCCTCTCCATTTTTTTTCGTTTCGTGGAATTCCGTGTTCGGAGAACGAGAATGACGGAGTCGTCTTGACCATGGATTTTCCAACTCGCGAGGAAATTACCATATCTCTGGAGTCGAGAGAAACAAAAACAAGGCAAAATGGAAGAGGGGCGGAGCTTATTTCTTAGCAAGGGAAGGCCCTGGAGGGGGTACCTGTTTGGCCCCTTTTTTCCCTCGTTTACTTCTTGGCCAGCGCGCTCCAACGGTTTCCCAAACCCTCAGCAGCAACTTGACCAGCAACAAGTTTTGACTTTTGCTCCCTTACTGTCGCCGTCAAAAACCATCTCTCTCTCTCTCGATCTCCCACGAAATTCCGTTAAGTCTTCTGTTTGGTCGTGTCAGATCCAGCGAAGGTTTCATTTGAGTGAGTTGCAGCGAATCCCTTCTCCCCCCAAAATTGTGATTTCCAGAGTTATTCAAAGTGATCTTTGATCCGTTGGATTTTAATTTTAAAAGCCTTCTCATTTTTGGAGGTAAGTGTTCTGATCCCATAGACTCCCAAATGAGTTTTTTCTTCCCAAACGATTCTTTAAAAAAAATCCTTTTTTGAGTGAAGTTTTTTTTAACTTCCTTGTAAATTTTCCAACCTGAGAAATGAAAAGAGAGGAATTACTTAGAATTAATTGTGGGTTGTATAATTTGAGTGAATTTAAATGGGATGATTTTTTTGTTCGTTTTAAAAGAAATTCCGTCAAGGAAATGTTACCTTATCCAGGAGAAGTTGAGTTAACGTGGCTATCTTAAAGAGTTTTAAAAAGGTGCGGCTGGCTTGACGTGCCGCACCTCCCCAGCTCGCACCTGGGCCATCCTGGGAACCAGCAGGAGAGCTTGGCCCCCTTCCTTACCCCCCTTTCTTTTTACCTTGGCACCAAAAAAAATTCCCTTGTCTGGGAAAATAATTTTCAGGATTTTCTAGGACGCATATTTTGTGTCTTGACGTTTAAAGCTTTTAAATTTTTCTATTGAGGCATGATTAACTTAATGGGCGATTACCGTTAAATTTTTAATTGGCGATTTAATGCCATTTTTCGTGTTTTCACGTTAAATATTTTTACGTACACTGCATTTAATGGCGTTATTTGTCTGAACTGAACACTAAATTATAATTAAGTTAGAATACGATTCAAACAAGATTTCCCCAAAAGTGAATCCATAATTGATACGTTTTATTTATATTTATTTTCAATGAGTTAATATTTCTGTTTAAGGAACGTCTCTTGGTTATTATTCCCTGTCCACTATCTTTTGACTTTTTTTAGCAGAATTCTAAGAAAAGAAAATGAAGCCACGAAATTCCTTTTTTTGTTTTAACGCGACTTTAAAAAAGTTGTAGAATTTACAATTTAGTTGATTAAAGCCAATCCGCAGTTTCCGTCCGGGAAACGAGCGACTGAGATTCCTGTGTGGAAACTGGCACTTATGAAATCTGACTACGTTAGCAAGTGTTTCTTAAGAGAAGGGGAGTTCTAGGTTACTGAGTATCCTTTGGGAGAGTTGCGTATTTTGTGGTCGTGACGTGACGATGTGAAATTGTGACACCAAAAAAAGTCTTCCGAACAACAAATCGTTCACGCTTGACTAACGCTCTTTGCTCCAGATAACCAAAGACGCATGCCGTGATCGAGCATAGGTTTGGCACTTCAAACAGGTAGCTTCTTGTGTCCAAACTTGTGAACAGAAGCCGATTCAAAGGAGCGAGCCGGATGAGTGGGGTTAAAGAAGGGGGGGGGGGGATTTGCATTTTGGCACAGTCCTGAAAGACAACAAGGAAATTATGAGAATTTTTGGATATCTAAAACTCGAATGATGTTTAAAGTCAAAGGATTCCACGCGAGTCAAACAACCTTAGCAAAAGCCAATTAAGTTATTTCTAAATAGTTTAAGGAAGTTAGATTACGAAATTGTTTAACTACACTACAGTTTATTCATAGTCAGTATTAAGTTAGACTAAATTGAATTTTCATTTTAGGCTAATTAATGGTTAGAATGCATCTAAAATATAAGAAAAGATAACATAATTTAAGTATTAAATACAAAAATGATTTAAAAGAAAATACCACAAAATTAGTAAAGCGACGGTAATGAAGATAGGAAAATCCTCCAACTGCAAAATCAGTTCTCAAAACAAATTCTAAACCGAATAGGCGAACTTACAAATAGAATAGCATCATTAATATGATGGAGTTTCTGAAAATTTGATCAAATTTTAAATAAAAAGTAAGGATGTCATCTAATTTTACCTTTTGTTCCTATCTTTCCAGAATAGTTGGACGGGATCCACCGGTCAGCGGATTGAGTTTACAAAAAAAGTCCAAGGATCCGCTAAACGATGGCAGTGTTCGGCCTTTTAGCCAGCCTCGCCGCCTTCATTCGAGTACGCTTCCTCATCGACAAAGCCAAGATCGACAACAGCATCTTCCGGCTCCACTACCGGTTCACCTGCGCCGTCTTCTTCACGTCCTGCATCCTGCTTACCGCCTTCGACCTCATCGGCAACCCCATCGACTGCATCACCGATGACGGCTTCCCCCGCCCGGACGCCCTCAACACGTACTGCTGGATCCAGTCTACTTACACCATTCCCGGCCTCAAGCATAAACAGATGGGGACCGAAGTGATACACCAACAAGTTGGGCCCGAATCCGGGAAACCCGGCCAGGACGGCAAGTTCCACACCTACTACCAGTGGGTGCCCTTCATGCTCTTCCTCCAAGGCTGCATGTTCTACCTGCCCCACGCGATCTGGAAGCGCCAGGAAGAGTACAAGATCCGCGCCATCACCGAGGGCATGCGCGGCAACTACTTGTGCGAATCCGCGGAGCGCACCTCCAAGTCCAAAATCCTGTCCACTTACATCTACCAGACGCTCCACACGCACAACCCTTACGCTTACAAGTACGTCTTGTGCGAACTCCTCAACTTGATCAACGTCCTGGGCCAGATTTTCTTCATCGACAAGTTCTTCGACGGCGTCTTTCTTGAGTTTGGCAGTAAAGTGATCCAGTTCACCGAGTGGGAACAGGAGAACCGCACCGACCCGCTCCGCGAAGTCTTCCCACTCCTTACCAAGTGCCACTTTAAAAAGTACGGCCCCTCCGGCACCCTCAATACCCACGACGCGCTGTGCGTGCTCGCCCTCAACGTGCTCAACGAGAAAATCTATGTGTTTGTCTGGTTCTGGCTCGTGTTCCTGAGCGTGCTCAGCGCTTTGGCGTTGGTGTATCGGTTAGTGACCGTCCTCTCGCCGGTGGTCCGCATGTACCTGTTTCAGCGGATCTCCAAGTTGCCGAACCGCAACACCCTCGACGCCATCGTCCAGCGGACCCAGTACGGGGACTTTTTCTTCTTGCTGCTCCTTTCGAAGAACTTGGACGGGATGGCGTACAAGGAAACGTTGGAGGACCTCGGTCACTTGCTCGCCCTCGAAGACCGCGGTTTCAACCACGACAACCATAACAAAGAGGAACCCAAACGTAAGCTCAGTAATTCTACGGATACTTCCGCTACTCCCTTCTTGACCAATTTTGCCACTTTAGAGCGATAACGGAACCGAACAACAACAACAACCAAGCCGTGTCTTAAACTAAGACTTGTACGCTGCCGAGAAAGCTTTTAAGGAGAGAGAGAGAGATGTTCCTGGACTTTTTTTTTACGAAATTTCTTTGGATTGATTGGCAAGAAGAACATGGCTTTTTTGAACGGGGACCGTGGATCGGTTTGGTTGGACCGCGGATTTGAGGACGAAGAATCAAGTGCCTAGTGCTTTCACGAATGCAAGATTGCGATAAGGCGGTTTTTTCTTTTAACGATGAGGAAGATTTTGTTGTTATTCGGATTTTTTTTTTTAGTTTACTATCTGCAAGAAATGTTGCGGATTTGTCTTGGTGCAAACAGATATCGGGAACAAAAGGCCCTCTGTGATGTATTAAAACTGGATAATTTTTGCGCTTTATTTCTCATTCCATGAATTTTCGCGCTTTGGGGAATTTGGGAGAATTATTTATCATTAAGTGTGAAGATGGGACGATTTTCAGCCATGTTTAATTCTTTATGTGGGAGAAAAGGGCTGATGGTTTTGTAACGTCCGCATCTAGTCCCACCCACCCCAGTTTTTTCTTGTAAAAGCAAAGTTTGATATTGATTTTAATATTTTTTTATTGTTTAAAAACAAAAGAATTAAAATAAAAACAAACACCCGGTATGTCCTTACAAAAAGCGCTCCTAGCCATGTAAGATGACTTTGCAGTAATTTTAACTACCAGCCAGGAATTCCTCACTTGGGGGCGGGGTTTTTTAAAAATGGAATGTGTGAAGTTTAATATTAAGAAGACGAAAAGAAAACAAACTGCCGATTACTGCTTCATGTACATTTTATGGAGTGTGTCCTTGTGTGGGACTTTTTAGTCTCGTGCCTTTTACGGTGTGAATACAAGTCCAACTTATCCTACAAAGTTTGCCTGAATTTTTCTTGCTTAATTAACCCGAGACAGGGCTTTCAATTCGTGTAAGAACTTGGATGAGCAGTAGATCATCGGCGTGCCTACCAGGTACACTTGAGTGTTAATTGAGAAATTCTCACGACTTCACCGAAAAGCTTAAAATACTTTAGTTAAGTTAAAAATGGTGCAGTGTTTTTATGCATTCGTCTTGCTAAGCCTTAAGATGCTTTTGCATTCTCGGCGATTACCGAAACCTACTTTGGCACCCAAACTTCAATCTGCTCAAACCTTTTCGATTCAAACATTTTTATTATTATTATTAATTTTTTTCTTCTAAATTCCCAAACGCTTATAGCAGCAAAAAGAGGGGAAAAACTTTCCTAGCTATTTCTTTTCCCCCCCTAAAATTTGGCGGCGCTTGGGGGTTTCTTCGCAACCGTCAAATAAAGAGCCAAGCACAGCATATGAACACACACACACACACACACACACATAATCTCCTTGCCTCTCTCTCGGGAACAGAGAGGAAACCGGTTTTCCTTCTTCCTTCCTTTAAAAAAAAAAAAAAAAAAAAAAAAAAAAAAGTTTCTACCTGTGTTTCCTGTTTGTCTCTCGCTATACAAAACACCTCTTGTCGAATTACTTACAAATCTAGGCAAGAAAGAGAAAAATAATCCTTCAAAAAATCCCCTGACTCAATTACTCCATTGTTAAACCAAACGATTCGTAACTTTTCTGATTAATTCTTTTTTATTCTTAACAATTTCTCTTTTCTTAATGATAATCCTTAGTAATACTCTTTTTAATCCCCTTTAAACAAACAAAAGGAATAAAAAATAAAAATCGACTTAAAAACGGGAAATGAGAAAGGTTAAATGCCACACACACAGCGAAGCAAATGGGTAAAAAAAAGCCATAAAATCCGCATTCTTGCCCTCCAGGTGTAAAGGGGCACCTCCCATTTTTCGTTTCTTCTGGATAAATAAAGACAACTAAAAAAAGGGAGAGTTCATCCCGTTCTGCATACCAAAAAGCAACGCCGAAAAGAAAAATACAATGCCACGGACTTGACAAGTGGCACATGGAATGCTTATCATTTCTTTCTTTGTGTCCCCCAAAAAATGAACAAAAGGATTTCTGAGAGAGCCAAGACACACTTCATTCAAGGGTGGCATTGGTAATCCTGCTCGGGGAGATTAGACAAAAGAACCCGCTGGAAATCAACTCAAAAATCGTGTGAAAAACACGGAAGTTACAGTACCCGCAAAAAGGGTATAGTTTACCCCGCTGTAACGCCACGAGTTACGGGCAACGAGGCTTGGTTCGCTCGGTGCCTCCTCCTTTGACCGGTGATATTCGACCTCAGGCAAGCCGGAGGAACGCTACTAGTAGCGGCTGACGGAAACTTAAAAGTGTTCGCTCGTTTTGCTCGACAGTCAACGATCTCGATTTTTGCCCCGAAGTTTGAACAGCTTTACCCGAGCAAGCCGGAGTAACACTCCGAGTCCCCGCATATTTCCCCTCTTTTCTCCCCATCCCCCATTCACAAGTAAACTAATTCCATTTCGAATAATTAAAAAACTGTTAAAAAATTTGCTAATACCCAATTTTTTAAGAACCTTAAATTCCTGGGAACATTTCAGGAAATAGTTTCTTTCAATAAATGTCATAAAAATAAAGAATCGGACTTACCGATTTCCCCAGTCGATTTTCGAAGTGATTCGGAGTCGCAAATCCCGTAATTGATCCTGAGTGAGGGTACCAGTCAGCAACTCGCGTCGCCAATCCATTAAATGCAACATTGCTATGCGTAACTCCACCAAGTGATTCGTTTGTCGAGTCTTAAAAAAAAAAAAAAAAAAAGTTGAATAACTAAACAATTAATTCTATAAAATCCTTAACTAGATGATTTCCCTGATAATTCTTTCACTGGCTAGACACAAACTAGAACAAAAACGAAATTCCAATCCCAAACCCACATTTTTGTAATGACTCCATTTTTTTTCTCCCCAAATTAGGAAGACGGAATAAATTCCCAAGACTTTAGGCTCACAAATATGACTTAAAAAGGGGGAGGGGTGCCTTGTCTGCTTCATTAGCACCTTCAGAACCCGCCCTCCTGCCGTTCAGTTTCAACCTTCCCCATCCCTCTTGACCTTTCTTGACCCCTTTTCCTCTTCGGCAACCTTCAAAATTTTCCTTTTTTTAAAAAAGGGGGGGAAAAATCCCGATCTCTTCTTTTCAAAATACTTTCCCCCAACGCGTCGCGCAACCAATCGTCCTCGATAAATAAAATAAAAATAAACAAAAAAGAGAATCTGGATATATGCAAATGTCTTCCCAAATTAAAAATCTTTAAAAAAAAGAATAGAAAAGGGTCCTAAAAGGAATCAAGATTTACGGGACCGATCAGAGCAGCTGATAAAAACAGCGGTGGCGGGAAAGGTAAAAAAAAGTCAAGAATAAGAATAGAGTGGGATATGCATCATTATGCAAATGATGCTGGCGGTGCGGCATGCCAAGACCATGTTACGAAGCTGTGCTGTTAAACGTGAGTGAGCAAGCAAGCGAACCCGACCTGGAATTTTTAAAACTTTTTTTTTAATTTTGTAAAATAGTAAATAAAAATAAAGCACGCATTCCTTACAACAAAAAGAGACAAAAAGAGCGTGTGTTTGTCTCAGTAGCTTTTTTCTCACGCTTTCAGACCAACAGCCTCGTACAAAAGGTCACTTCATTTCATCCCTTCATTTGCATTTGCCAGAATGTCATCATTTTTTAAACTTTCTAATTAAACCACGATTAAAAATCGCAACAATTTCAGTTAAAATGACATACAAAAGTTACAATAAATTCAAAATGTATTTAGTATAATATTTAGAGGAATTACTATTAATTATGACTGAATAATATGGCTCAATTAACGCTTTTACCGACGCAAATCCCGTGTTTAATTATTTAATTAAATTGTGTCATAATTATTCGATTAAATAACTTCTAAGCATATATTAAAGGTTTGGAATTAAATAACGCAATTTTCTAAAAACTATTTTTATGATGATTTTCCAGTTTAATTAAAAGACTAATTAGGACTAATTAATATGGCTCATTAGCTCAAAGAAATCGGGAGTAGAGTTTGAGTCTTCGGGAATTACGAATACACAAAATCCGAATCGACGGTCTAATGAGATTGCCGGATAAATTTGTTGCATGCCAAATCTCTCAAATGCAGGAAAAAAACGGTCTTGTAAAAAATCTCCCCCAAAAAGAATCTAAAAATTAGATTAAAAAACGACAAAGTAGCATCTGCCAAGATCGTTAAACTAGCGAAGCGGAGCCAAGAGAATGGGTAAAAGGAAAGAAGCGATTCTAAACTATTGGTTCCATCCCTTGGGAAGCGTGTGGCTGATCTTATCAATGCCAATTGCTCAGTCGTTAAAACAGCAGCCAGCCACTCGAAAAACCATTCATAAAAGCTCATCGACCCATTCTAATACACTTTATCTAACGTTTTGCCACAGCGAGTCAGAAAAAGAAGACAATGCGAGGCTTTCAGGCGCTCCCAAATGCTTATTTAAGCCATTCTTCGCTTTTCAACGCAAAACGGTCACATACATCCTCAAAACACGCTATCTAACGGACAAACTATCTACTAAAACCAGCATGTATGGAATTTTAAAGGGCAATAGCCAACGACATAGCATATTGATATTTGGATGAATTCTTATTGCACACATTATTCTAAGAACGATAAAATTTGTTTCAAATTTTTATGACTAGCCGTTCCCGAGTTATTGACTTGCGAAATTTTGGCATTTTCCCGCCACGCGAGCCGTGACGTAAGGGTCGCAAGAAACATTACAGGCTGACCTGTCCGTGGTTCACGGTTTGTGTTCGGTAAGTTCGTGGTTCCTCTGGCTCAAACTGGCATATTGTTTGCGACCATGACGTCACGGGGCCCACGTGACCGCGCTGGCCAATGGCAAATATGCCCCGTTTGAATGTTAAGACTTCTTATTTTCTTATTATCTAGTTTTCATTTTAGCGTATGATAAAAAGACAGAACTAGAAACTACCTTTTTTACTCCTTATTATAAGACAAAGTTGTTTTTTGGTGGCTATTGCCCTTTAAGTAGCGGAAATTTCAGTTTTCTATCGTGACACGGATTAGGAGTTGAGCTGAGAGAGCGTGGGACAGTCAGTAATACTTATAATGAAATATTTTTGATTTTTAAGAATATTATCTAGGTATGGAAATATGGATTTAAATCTGAAACAATTGGAAGGTATTCAGAATGATAAAAAGCTCAAATTACGACGTAAAGCTGTTTCCATATATCGCCCCATTCTCGTAAAACGGCAGTCAATTCCACTACAACAGGATCATCAGCAGCGTTGGAACTAGACAAAGTGAAGAAAATAAGGGGGAAAAAAAGACAACATTTAAGACAAATCCGCAAGAAAATTGGGGGTTTTACTTATTTCCTTACTTTCCATCCGAGGTGCAAGGCAGGAGATGTAAGTAGGAGGCTGGGAAAATCCCCTATGTTGTTGGGGGAAAAGAGAGAGGATTTGTTAACCGATTTTAATTAATAATTTACAAGAAAAATATTATGCTTAAAAAATAAAATATTCCATACTTTGGCAGTGGGATCCCGGATTAGCACTCCGCAATACCATCCTAATAAACGAAAAAAAATTAAAGAAAATTATTAGAACATTATCCACCGGAAGACATTAAAAGTTTTGATTTTTCTGGGGGTTTTCAAGAGTTTACCTAAGAATTCCTCTAAGACTTGCACTTTGTCTCCTAATCGCAAGGAAAGTCCGTGTGGGACTCGGCCATCGAATTGGGAAATGGCTAAAAGGAGAAATGAAAGCACAATACAACTTCAATTTTTCAAAATTTATTTGCATAATATGGAAAATTCGGAATTGACTTTTGTAACGGATCAATGGAAAGAGTATTACCAACTCCAAATTTCTTGCTCTGCACTTCCTGCCACATTTTTATGACGCTTTAATCAGGGCCAAACGACGTAAAATGCGATTAACATCAACTTTATTATCACTTGCACTTTCGGGGAGCCGATTTTGATAAGTTATCCATCGCTTAAAAAGGTCAATTCTCAGCTAAAGTTCAGTACGCTTGGGAGGCTAGGAACACTTGCCAAAATAGGCATAGGAAAACCGGAAAACTCGCATAAACGCTTTAAAATACTCACATGTCACAATTCAATCGAGTTTCAGAGAGACAAGTTTTGGCGTTATAAAAACACGTCGTGTAATTCAAAGCTTTCACACACTGAATAAAAAACAAATGATGACATATCAAGCTGCCCAAGTACTTTCCCAGGCTTTAGCTTGGCTACTTGACAGAGAAGAAGGCTTACAACTTTCAAATTAACGTCCAAGGAAAAACGAAGTTACTGCTAAAAATTACACTTGCAGAAGACTCCGCCATCTTTAATCCTTTGACTTGCGAACAGTAACGTTAGATGGCAGAACCCTTCGGGAAGTACACTTTTGAGCCCAGACGGTACCGATGTACCAACAAGGAAGATGGAGTGGTACGAATAAGGTTATGTTTATCACAAGCTAGCCAGTTTTCTTTGTTAATTACAAATAAATCTGCCTTAAAATGGACGCAGCTTTGCTCCGCGAACGCGAGCTTTTCAAGAAAAGAGCGTTAGCTACTCCTGTGTAAGCTATTTTTTAGTTTTTGCGTTTCCACAAATTAATATCGCGAATGCGTTTTATTTATTGACACCCTAATTTCTTTGTCTTTTTTTTTCAACTTATCATAGAGTCGAAAATAAACGAAAGGAAAGAGAAACTTCCCAAGATGACGAAAATGCTAAAAAGAAAAGCAAACCATCCAAAGCTTCCTCCATACAACGCACTGATGCCACCAAGTAGGGGGAAAAAATACTTAATTTTCTTAATAGCTCCTTTAATAATTTTCTAACAATTATTATATTTACCTTGCAGCTACAAAACGATGACTGGGAGCTCCCAGTACAAATTTGGAGTCTTGGCTAAAATTGTAAAGTTCATGAAAACGCGTTACCAGCAAGGAGACGACCATCCTTTAACTTTAGACGAAATTCTGGACGAAACCAATCAATTAGACGTTGGTTCCAAAGTCAAACAAGTTGAATCCTTATTTATTATTATTAATCTTTATTCACTGAGGCTAAAGTTTTGTTTCGTTTAAGTGGCTTTTGACGGAAGCTTTGGCTAACAACCCCAAAATTGAGGTTACTCCGGATAGTCGCTACCAATTTAAACCTCCTTTCAGAGTTAGGGACAAGAAAGGCTTATTGCGCTTGCTAAAACAGCACGATTTGAAAGGATACGGAGGAATCTACTTAGATGACATCCAAGAATCTTTGCCGCACTATGAGAAAGCCTTAAAGGTACTTTTGAAGGATATTTTTAATTACTACTAAAAATCGGGACATTGTACAGCGTAATTATCTTTCGGTTATTTAGTCCATAGCCAACGAGATTATAACCATCTCGCGACCTATTGATAAAAAGAAAGTTCTTTTCTATCACGATCGCGCAGCTGATTTAGCTGTAGACGACGAATTCCAGAAGCTTTGGCGTGCTGTGGCTGTCGATGGGATTGACGACGAGAAAATCCAGGACTATTTGGAGAAACAGGGCATTCGATCCATGCAGGAATCGAGCCTTAAGAAGGCCATGCCAGCCAAGCGCAGAAAGGCTGCAGCCAAGAAAAAGCAGTTCCGCAAGCCCAGAGATAACGAGCATTTGGCGGATGTACTCGAAGTGTATGAAGACGCCTGAAAAGGTCGCGTGTTTTGAATTTTCTTACAAATACATATATAGGATTACAACAAAAGTGCTAATTTCCAATGGTTTTCATTTTGAGAACTAGCTAACGTTCGAACGCGAGTTATCCGCCCTAATCCCTATGTGAAAAATGGTTGGGTCGCAAAGTAGACGTACGCTGAACCGTCTGCTTTGCGATCTAACCCCAAAATTGAGATTTTTGGCTGCTTTTCTCTAGTTTCCTACCCCTCTATATATTTTGCTACACTGTATTTAATTTTCGTGCACAAAATTTAATTTTTATGTACCCTATTTTAAAAAGGACACAGGACAATTAAGTAATTTGCAGGTGCAAATTAATCAAGCGAACAAAATCATTTTGTATGTTAGAATGAAGCGCCAAAAACCCCAGTCCGCAGATCATAGCCCAATCGCGATTGGGGCTCAAAATCGCCAGTCACGGTTTAGATTCTCACGTTTATATCTGAATCTGACGTGTCTATTCGGTTTTGTTTGTAAAAATAAAATCTTGTGTTTGTCCCTATTTAACTTAATTTACCTGAATCGTGAGTGCTTAATTACTCTACAATGATTGACCGACTTTTTGACGATGTGAAGCGCATGAATAAACGCCAGGTAAGACAAACGTCATCTCTTGAAATAAGAAGATACTGAAAAGAAAACATAATTTTTGTTTTACGCCATGCTCTTGTCAAATGTCTAATTTTTTCTCAGTTTCTGTACCAAGTACTGAGTTTTGGTATGATAGTATCGTCCGCCTTGATGATCTGGAAAGGACTTATGGTGGCCACAGGCTCCGAAAGCCCTATTGTTGTCGTTTTGAGCGGTAGCATGGAACCAGCTTTCCATCGCGGCGATCTCTTATTCCTCACCAACACCCAAGAACCAATCCGTGTAGGCGAGATTGTTGTGTTCAAAATTGAAGGCCGAGACATCCCCATCGTCCACCGGGTCATTAAGCTCCACGAAAAGTAAAATTTGCTCACTTAAAATCAATTTTTTCGGAACTGTTCATTGAATTTTCGGTAGACAAAACGGTACCGTCAAGTTCTTGACCAAAGGAGACAATAATAGCGTCGATGATCGAGGTCTCTACGCTCCTGGACAGCTCTGGTTGACTCGGAAAGACGTTGTAGGCCGAGCTAGGGGTTTCTTACCATATGTTGGAATGGTTACTATTCTCATGAACGAGTATCCTAAACTTAAGGTAACGTCAGCCCCCCCCCCCCAAAAAAAAGAGGAAAAATTAAAAATTTGAATTGTTTTGTGTCTTTCACAGTACGGAATCTTGGCCTGCTTAGGTCTGTACGTCTTAGTGCACAGAGAATGATGGGTAATGGTTTGGTGGCGACAAAAGTGCGAAAAGAAAATACATCCATTTCCGTGTATTCAAATCTTATTTTCATCACCAAAAAAACAAAAAAAGATTCTTCTCTCAGACCTTGGAATTGGGGCACAATTTGCTCTTGAGCGAGTGCAAGTTACGTTTAAAGTTCTCTAATGAGATTTGGGTTTGCCGCTGGCTCTGAAAGTGCGCTTGCTGGTCCAGCGCAAGCTAGAAACGAGACGAAATAAAGATTTCAAACAAAACGTTGGGATTGGACGAACTTCTAGCCATTACTTGATCATATTGTAGCCTAATTCTCTTTTCTTCATCCCGCATTTCTTGGTGCTGAGTTTCCATCTCATGTAACTCGACTTTCAGTTGGCTGATCTTCTTATCGCGTTCCATAAAATACCAAACGTATTCAGCACTAATAAAAAAAATACATTTGAACGTTAAATCCTTTTGAATCAAGCAGGAATAAAATACCTAAACGTAGGAGCTAAAGAAACTTTTCTCGCTGCTTCAGCACTCATAGCTTGTGCCGTTTCGAATGCTTCTAGTGACTCTGTATCAAGCCCCATTAACTTCGCTTTCTTTTCCATTCTGCGCATGGCTGACGCTGACGTGGTTAACATGCGAGGTAATTTCTGTGTGGGTACTATATATTATAATAACAATAATAGAGTTAGAGGGAGCAAATTAAAAACAACAGAGTCAAACAAGTAGATTTACCCCAAGGTGAAGGCTTATTGGACCTCAAATTCTTATGATGATTCTGTTCTCGGCCTAGTTTCCTCAACAGACGCGCCAATTGCGATTCTCGGGCGTCTTCTTCCTTGACTGCCTTTTCCTTTTGCTTGAGATCCCAGTTCTGTACATGGTGTTGAAGTCTCAACCAATTAACTCTTCTTCGCCTACAAAATTTCATATTCTTGGATAATTTTTTAATTTTTATTTGCATTTTTACCTAGCAGTGGCTTTATCGGTATGGAGTTTGCAGTTAGCATAAAAAGGATCAGCTTGATTTGCGTCTTCGTTATAGGTGTCAGAGAGCAACCCTTCTCTCTGAGCGCTAAAAGAAACCAACAAAAATAAATATTGAATTAAATTAAGTAAAAAAAATATGTTTATCTGAAATTCTTTACCAAGTGACGTGGAAGAAATTTCGGCACATGCCAGCGTCACATCCAATACATACGCCAGTACGTGCCCAACGTTCTCCTTGACATAAAGTGCAGGCTTTGGCACCCCAGCGACTATATGCCATTTCGAATAAGGTCACTTGGGTCAACTTTTCAATTTCTCCAAACGCCAAACCGGGAATATACAAGGCGCAGACTAAATGGACCCACTGACCAGTATCGGTCTCTTTAAATGCTCCTCCTATAAATACAGTCAAGGATCTTGAATTAGACCATTTCAAATTATTTCAAGTATTTTGAGATATTTTTAAAGGAACTTTCGACGAATTTTACCCAAATTAGGACAAAGCTGGCAACTTGGTTTCATTTTTCCGGCGCGACAAGGATCGCAAAACCAAGGCTCAGTAGAACAAGTTGACAAAACGCTCGTTTCGCTTGCTTCACTAGCCAAATCCGAAACTCCATAACAACCTAAAACCATAAAAATAACAGTATTTTTTTTTTTATTTTCGTTGTTAAAACTGACTTTCATGAACCAGAATTCCACAACTATCACACTCTACAATCTCGTTTTCTTCCGTATTATGCTCGCCCATACAAGCAGCGCATACTAACGCAGGAGAAACGCCTGGAGGCTTTAAATAAAAATAAAAAATTAAGTTACTTAAAGCTACTTTTTAAGACAACTAATAAAAAGGGACAGTTTTTTCACCGAGATATTGCGAGATTACAAAGAAAAAATAAAGTAACGAATTACCAAAGCGCAATTTTCATGGTTATGTAATTTATGGCTTCGGGACGCTAATTTGGAAGGCGTGCTTTTCCTAGACTCCAATTTTGGACTGCTTCGACCAGAAACGGATTTATCCTCGCTCATTCGGTCATCTTCAGAATCTTCCGAGTTGATTTCATTGTCTTCCTCGTCTTTGTCCCCAGTTTCTTCGTCATTAGTGTCGTTTTCGTCGTCGCTATTGTTCTTGTGCGCTTCGATGCAGAAATCCGAGTCGTCTGACGAAGCGTCGCCGTCCAAAAGAGCCAAAAATTCAGTATGTGGTACTGGTTTAACGCGCCGTTTGCTAGGATCTCTTCTGACTGCAGTAAAAGATCATCGAAAACGATATTATAGAAGCCGGTGCTTGTTGAAGGAAAGGATATTACGCATAGTTTTGTACAGGAAGCCCATGCTTCCACTCATCTTCATTTCCATGTTATGATCTAGTTCCGGTTCGTTAAACGTTGCAGACTTCTTGTTCTTTTCTTCTTCCATTTCGACGTCAACGTGAGCTTCCTCCTCTTCTTCTTCTTCTTCTTGGGGCGATTCGACAGCTTCAATTAGCGTGGAACCTTTACTCTGAATTTTTACTATGGGAGAGTTACCTAACACGATAGTTTTTAACTCTTTTTTCACATCTTCCGGCATGGAACTACTGCTTTCTGAGGCACTTTCGGACATTTTTCGAAGCAAGTTTTACCCTGTGTTTACTTTGCTTGTCCCGATTCGCGTTTCCAGCGATTTCAATATTCTCGACTACCTTTGATACCAGTGTTCCGGAACTTCTTTTTTCTCGGAACGTCGTTCTTTATCGTTCATTATTCAGCTTCTGTCGCTGTCGCTGTCGCACGGAGCGACAGAAGAATAATGAACGATATATATATATAGAGAGGGAGAGAGAAGGGAACATGCGGCCCCTTCCTTATGGGCCTTTTGTCCTCGAAGCTGCAGGCTAGTTCCCGGAGAGGACAGGATTGGTCAGACCTGTTTGACCAACGCCTTGCTCATAGCGGGAAATATAAAAATGAGGTTCAAATGTAAATCGATAGCAATATGGATATTGTAGCGGTTCGCGAGTCGCGCGGAATACGGAAGCCGGGCTAGCGGGAGTAGTAGAGGGAGAGTCGTAGAGCTTGAAGGAGAGAGAACGGACGTGAGGAGTGAGGGCGTGACCAAGGTACGAAGTGTAAGTGAGCGCGGGAGATTTGTGTTAGAAAGCGGGTGCTGTGGAGTGTAAAGAGTCGGACAACTACAGATGAATATAGTTAAAACAGTAATAAAAACGTGCATTATTTAATCCCAGGAACAGAATCGAACCCCACGCAACAATATCGTTTCCCTAGCTTATCTGAGCAAATACAGTGGGTGATCGGTTAAGCGTGGTTCCCACAGGCAATCATTGGACTCGCTATCCAGGAGTCAAGTCCAGAGTCACACCCATTTTCGAGCATGCAGAGCTGTTCATAACATGAAGCCTCTTCTTATGAGGCCTGAAAGAATTTATTTAGTTGGTTAGGAATAAAGTTGGTTAAGAATGCTAGAGATACACAGAGATAATACAGGTACTAAAAAATAATTCTATTATACAGGTACTGAATTTCTAAATAAATTCTTCCAAGCCTTACAAGAAAAGGCTTCATGTTATGAACAGCTCTTCATGCTCGAAAATGGGTGTGACTCTGGACTTGACTCCTGGATAGCGAGTCCAATGATTACCTGTGGGAACCACGCTTTAACGAACATAATCCGTTCCAAAAAGATGTTCGTTAACCGATCATCGACTTACCGTAGATTTTTTTGGGAATTTGATTAATTCGGTCTGGATACCCAAAAAATAAATAAAAAATTATATAAATTATAACTCTGTTTATTTACATGTAATAATAATAATACAATATGTAATAACAAAAATCAGGAGAACGTGTTGACAAATCTTACACATAGCGTCGCTTCTTCTTGAGTTTGTTCTGTGCAACACGTTCTCCGTATTTAGTGATAAACTGGTGTAAAGCGTGGTTCCCACTGGCTATCATTGGACTCGCTATCCGTGAGTCAAGTCCAGAGTCACACCTTGAGGACAGGAGTTGCTTTCCAAAAAGGCGTGATCCAAAAAGGCGTAAAAGACACGCAAGTAATTGTCGCGTTTCGGGAGAAAGGTTTTCCTTCATTTTCAACCAGTACATGCTGTCACCTAGCGAAGTCATCCTTTACTAAAAAAAATGCGTTTCGGGAGCAAGGGAGGGTATGGAGTTCGAGTACTACGCTCATGAGAGAGAGGGGAATGGGGGTCCCTTTACTAGAAAAAGACGCGTTTCGGGAGCAAGGGACGGGAATGGAGAGGAAGATGTATGCTTTTGAGGGAAAGGGGAGTCCTAACTTAACTTAACATACCCTTACTTAACCTAACCTAACTTAACCTACCCTTACTTAACCTAACCTAACTTAACTCAACCGAGACGTGGAAACGTTGCTCATTATGGAGCAATTGAGAGCTTCAGCCACAACTGCATAGCCCCTATCGGGAGCTACTTAGAAGCTCGTAGTAAAACCTTCTCCCGAAACGCGACAATTAGTAGCAGCTTGTTGTTGTCGGAGAAGCCCCTCGGGATGGTTTTAATTTCTTTATTATTAAAAGTTATCCAGTGGTTAATTTTAAATAAATCGTATAAAACTAGAAAACAATGTTCTGGAAAGATATTTAATGATATTTATTAAAATGGCACTGAACGACAACGTTGTTTTGCTTTTGTTTAAATGTCATTTCAAACTCCAAGTTCTTTAAGCTTGGATTTCACACAACAAAATCAAGCACAGGACAACAATGCTCAATAGTAAACAAATGCTTATTCTGGAATTGATTTTTTCCCCTACTATTAGTATTCCCACTTAAATTGTTTATAATCGATGTGTCTGACAAGCGATACCGATCTGTGGATCTGTATCTTAACCACGCCTTAACCGTGGTCTTAACGGCCAATCAGCAGTGGCACAGTTGGGTCTCCATCTGTGCCACTTTTGGCTCCTCCTTTTCGTTCTATATCTTGGTTTTCGTTCTATACCTACACCAGTGTTCCGGAACTTCTTTTTTTCCCGGAACGTCGTTCTCTACCGTTCTTCGGTCAACTTCTGTCGCTCCGTTCCGTTCTATTTTGGCAAAATTTTAAAAAGAACTAGTTCCGAACGGCCGTTCCGCTTCAATTTAAAGATCCGTTCCGTTCCAGATCCGTTCCGTTCCAGATCCGTTCCTCTCAAAGATCCGATAATTTTATGGAAAACAATTTAAAAAATTTCTAAGTGTGGCGACTAGACGGCCCAAACACTGGATTGCCTAGCCATTGGATGGCGTGTATGGGAACGGTAAATTTCCCGAAAAATCGTTCCGTTCCCTGCCACATTCGGTGCAACGCCGTTCCGTTCCCGTTCCGCCCAGAAGAGCGGAGCGGAGCGGAACGGAACGGAGTTTTCCGGGAAGTTCCAGAAAACTGTCCTACACAGGGATGTTCTCTCTCTCTATATATATATTTACTCTAAGCTTTGTCCATGTACAAAAAGTAACAGATGTATTTTTCAATTCAGTTATATTTAGCGTAATACTATTTACGCTTGTTATTATTGTTTTTCTTTTTACAAAAGGATCGGATCTTTGATCGGATCGGAGATCTTTGATCATCTATTTTTTCCGATTTGCAGAGTTTGATCGGATCGGCTCTGCAGAGATCTCAAATGATCGGAAAGGATCTAAGATCCGGTTTTAAAAAAAGATCAAAAGCACTGCATTAGACGGTACGCTTGGTTGGGGTCGTTTTTTAAACATACTGTATATAGATTGCTAAGTCATACACACTGGTTTCCGGCTGTAAAAGCCACATTTATTTCCATGAAGGTCACATGTATGTGTCAACACTTGAACTACAGAGATTACAAGGAAATGCTAGTTTTGGGGCGACAACAGTTACGAACTTTCTTCGACTCGTCTTCCTTTGCGTAGTTTACTTTTCCAAACGACTAGAATGAGACATCTGGGAATGTGTCTTGTATACAAATCACAAATCAAAAAAACCTCACCAATAACAACAACAGCAGAAAATTCAAAAACATACCTTCCTAGGTTGTTTTCTAAGAAAAAGGAAAACTCAAAATTAAACCTTTTTCAACGTTAACTTAATTTATTGCCTGTTTAAAAACGCCCAGCTTTTTTTCTCCCCACAACCCCATAAAAACTGTTCTAAGCCTTCATTTCCAAGGCTCCGTCTTCCTCCAACTTGCTCAGGAATTTAATGACGCGATATTCGCTGTCTGTTTGCCTCGCCATGTCAATCACGCCCAGTAATTTCTTAATTCCAATAAAAACCCTAAGAAAATAAAACAAAAACAAATCATTTAATTCTTTTACATTAAATAAAGAGCTAAATCTAAGTTATATTATTAGAAAGTTTTAGAAATAGCTAGAAAAATAACCAGAAATGAACAATTTTACCTCCTTCCTGCGACTTTCTGGTTAAGTTTTGTCAATTCTGCTTTGCTGAAGACGTCGGATTCTTCCAAAACAGTCATTAAATGTTCGGCAGTGCTAAGGTTGGGTACGTGCAGTACTGCAGTGAAAGCAGACAGCATTTCCATCTCCTCCAGGACCTGTCGACGGCTAGTGGTGCACAGAATCAGCAAACGGCGGCCTTTAGGTGGCTGTTTTTTCATCAAGACCAACAGTGCTTGCAACGTAAGGTTGGAATAACGCGGGCCAATGGGACCATAGTCTAGCAGACGCTCGATATTGTCTACTAAAATGCAGCTCAGTTGGGAGCGATACGCGTCATCAAACACCTGAAATAAAACAAATACATTTAAATGAATAAAGTTGGAGTAATTGAGTTGGCTTAAGAGTATCAGCTCTACCTTGCGGATTTGGAAACACTTGGCGGACTCTGTAAAGCCCACCATATCTTCGGGGCTGCACACTTTGACAAAAGGAAAGTCGGAATTCTTGGCTAGCTGAGCCGCCAAACTTGTTTTGCCCGCATTGGGTGGTCCTTCGAGTAAAACACTGACCAATCCACTCGATTCTGGGCTGCGAGCTTGTTGGATCAACAGAAGCCCGTCTTCCAGCACTCCAGCCACCGGATTGCCCCATGTAATGATCCCGCGCGATAAGTAATGGTCTAACGCTTCACCACTGGTACCAAACGCCTAAGAAATTGAAACAAATCCATAATAAAAAAATCAATTAAATTAAGTAAATCGATTATAATCCTTTTTTCCAGTAACAGAGGCATTGGTTCTTACTGGTTTAATATCATTCTCAAGGGCGTGAAAGAAATCCGTCCTGTTAACCATCAATTTGGAGCCCGCTTCGGGATCCACTTCAACTTTCGAAGAGGCTTTAATGAGTCTATTCAGGGCTGTGGATTGCGCCGCACGAATCAAGCCTTCTAGTTCAGCTCCACTGAAGTTTTTCGTCAAAGTGGCCAATTCCTAAGTACGACAAAGATGGAAAATCCCCCAAAAACCGAGACTTTAGAGAATTCCAACTAAGTGGGCTTGCCTCTGGGAAAGGAAGTCATTTACCGGCAAGTCGACGTCGGGAGCCAACTTGTTGTGTTCTCTCATCCGCGAAGTGTGAATATTCAAGATTTGGTTGCGTCCGTGCTCATTCGGTAAACCAATTTCCATTTGCACCTTTTCCGGAAAAATAAGCAATTCCGTAAAACGCACAAAACGGAGTTTATTAATGCAATCAATTTTGATTTTTTTTTTTTAATTGATAAACTTCGACTAATACCTCAAGTCGTCCAGGTCGCAGCAGGGCTTCATCAATCATGTCTCTGCGGTTGGTCATGCCAATGATGAGGATATTGTTAAGCTGCTCGACGCCATCAATCTTGGCTAAAAGTTGGTTGACCACCGTGTCATGGACTCCCGAGTTGCCAGCTACAGACCCACGTGCCTTGCAGATGGCATCGATTTCATCAAAGATGATAATATGCAAGCCACTGTTGGGTCCCATCTAAAAAATACCCATCAAACCCCGAAAAATCTACAAAAAACGCATTTTTCCTTTAACAAAAGATTTTTTACTCGTTTCTCTTCTTCTTCTGCTTCAGCAAACAAACGGCGAACATTGGCTTCCGACTCGCCCACGTACTTATCCAAGATTTGGGGGCCATTTACAATCTTGGGTTCTCTGGCATTCAGCATCTTGCCAATCTGCCGCGCCATGAGTGTTTTACCAGTGCCAGGCGGACCGTATAACAAGATTCCTTTCACGTGTTTACAGCCTGGAAAAAAAAATCAAGAAAAATTCACCGAGATTATAAAGTCTATTTTTGTTGTACCCAGTTGCTCCACAACTTCTGGAGGGAAAACACGGGACGCGAAAGCACGTCGAAATATGGCATTGAATTCCTTGTCTAGACCGCCTACACCCATCTTCTGGAAGTCCCAGTCAGGATTGATAATGGATTGATGGACCACTTTCCTAACGAAAATTAAAACACAATCAATACACAAGGCATGAGATGATAATGAAACAGAAGAAAATTACAGTCCAAAACTAAAAGTCGAAAAAAATTATCGACAAAAATTCAAAGCAATTGAAATCTTTTTCTCTATTACCCTTTAGATTTGCCAGTGAGATTCAAAGACGAGTTTTCTGCCTTTTCGAAAATTACACTAGTGTTGGGAACTGCTAAACCCATCTGACTTTTCCGGGGTTGGACTTCCTTTCCACTTTTTAGCGCCACCAGATCCGCCACTAAGGAAATAAGAATCGTTATTTTTGTTGTTTTTTTAATTTTAAAGCAAGAAAAAAATATCTTCTTACCTTCGATTTCTTTGATGAATAAGATCAAGAGTTTCTTGTTCTGAAAGTTAAAAACTACTTGTTGGCCGACAGTGTACGCCTGATTGGGAAATTGCATAGAAAATTCCCGAGCCATTGCATCCGTGTCGTACGGTTCCAAACTGGTACTATTTAAGTCCAACAATTCAACCGAATTAATTTCAATTTAATTTAAATAGCCCAATTGAATTCAAAACAATTACTGTCCTCTCCAGAAAGGAAAAAACTTCGCACCTTTTTTTCTGCAGAAAGTCGGCCTCAAGGACCAAACTGCTAATGATCTGGGTGTTCTTATCAAAGTTAAAATGACGAACTTCAATTTCTTGGTTTAAAGAAAGAACCGCCCACTTCCGCTGCAGCAAACTGAAACCAATACTACCCGAATCCATGCCGGGATAGCCAGTAATTGTAAATACATAATGCCCTGTTGAGGTTGTGACTTCGATGTGCCTATACAAAAAAAAAATATATTATAACTGTCTTCAGTTGAAATAAGTTAAATTTTCCTTATTATTTTTAACAAAAAAAAGTACCAAAAATTAATTAATCAGAAAGTGATTTTCAAATTCGCGAAAGTAAACTTTGATTGAGAGATTTATTTTTACTCGACGTTGGGCGGGAAATCTCCAGGATTGACCACAGCTCGATTACACAAGGACAACTCGTCGGTAGGACATTTTCCCGCTTTCATACGCTAAAAGAGGGAGAGACAGAGCAAAACATTTAAAAGAAATCGATTATTTTAGTCGGAATTCCAGCTCGGAATCTCTTAGAAGTCAAATGATTAGGCTTCTCACAGTCATAAGAGACGTCAGGGGAATAGATACGTGTTTTTGTTTCCATTTGGGGGGTGGGTTTGTTGGTAGGTCAAATGATGGTAAAAGAAAAAAAAGGACGGGAATGCCAAGATATTCGGGCACATGGATCAATAAGGTGGAAGCGGTGGAGGGCGTAAGGGTTTTTTGAGAACGTTAATGAAAATGCCTGGATTGGCTAGAGTACGGAGAATGCCGTTTTCACGCTAAGACTAGAATAAATCTGACCTCAGTGTTTGCGAATAATATTTAGATTCACAAAAGAACAAAAAAGCTAATGCCATGATTAGGGTACAATATTAGGTTAGACGGTTTGATTAGCAACGTTACTTGGACTGTTACATAAGAGATTAAATTGGGTTGAAGAGAAGTTTAAGATCGTTGGTCGGAAGTAGAAAAGGTCGACGTACGCAAGAAAAATGTACGAAAGAAGTGATAAAAAGCGAAAAGGATACTGCGCAGTCACTTGTCGTTATAGTATCACCCTTGCTTGCGCTAAACATTGGATCAATGTTTCAGTAGAGCCGTAAAGGTTGTTAAAATGGAAAAGTACAGAACAAAAATGACAAAAGTTGAGTTTGACTAACACTACTAGTGTTTCCAGTGGAGTTTGAACATATGAGCAGGAAAATTGAGAATTAAGGACGGCGTAAATTGAAAAAAATAGTCGAAAATATTATACCAAGTATAATATTAAAGATTATTATTACTATTAAAAAAAACTTACCATGTTTGTTTATCAGGAAATTAAGGAAACTATCCGAAAACTGGACAAACTTTTACACCACTGTAGCCGCTGGCGTCAAAACAAAGAATGCGATTGCGAGCCAGTTAGGTTAAGAAGAGCGAACAAGCCGCGCTGGGGTGCGTTTTATTGTGAACTGTTCCGTTCACCAGTTCTTCCGTTGAACTGCTCTCGTTGACAATAAAACGAACGTTCTGCAGGTCGCCGTTCAACTGGCTGAGTTGAACGAGCGTTGACAATAAAACGCCCGTCCAGCTTCGGGCGTGCTTAGGTACCGTCCCGAGTTCTACTACGCACCAGGAACGCAGTTGAACGGAAGGCGGTTTTTGAACTGCGCGCCAAGCCATCCCGTTGAGCTGTTCACGCTAAAACGCCCGTCCAGCTGAACCCCGTCCACGCGAAAATGCCAGTTGAGCTAACTGGTGAACGCAGTTAGTCAGTTCCGTTCACAATAAAACGCACCCTAGGGGTCGTCCCGAGTTCTACTATGCACTAGAAACGCAGTTGAACGGAAGGCGGTTTTTGGGGTGCGTTTTATTGTGAACTGTTCCGTTCACCACTTCTTCTGTTGAACTGCTCTCGTTGACAATAAAACGGACGTTCTGCAGGTCGCCGTTCAACTGGCTGAGTTGAACGAGCGTTGACAATAAAACGCCCGTCAAGCTTAGGGCGTGCTTAGGGGTCGTCCCGAGTTCTAGGGTGCGTTTTATTATGAACTGATCCGTTCACCAGTTCTTCCGTTGAACTGCTCTCGTTGACAATAAAACGGCCGTTCTGCAGGTCGCCGTTCAACTGGCTCAGTTGAACGATAAAACGCCCGTCAAGCTTAGGGCATGCTTAGGGATCGTCCCGAGTTCNAACTGATCCGTTCACCAGTTCTTCCGTTGAACTGCTCTCGTTGACAATAAAACGGCCGTTCTGCAGGTCGCCGTTCAACTGGCTCAGTTGAACGATAAAACGCCCGTCAAGCTTAGGGCATGCTTAGGGATCGTCCCGAGTTCTACTTTGCACCAGGAACGCAGTTGAACGGAAGGCGGTTTTTGAACTGCGCGCCAAGCCATCCCGTTGAGCTGTTCACGCTAAAACACCCGTCCATGCGAAAATGCCAGTTGAGCTAACTGGTGAACGCAGTTAGTCAGTTCCGTTCACAATAAAACGCACCCTAGGCTTCCTCTGTGCTTTGTGAGTTTTAGTGGAAAACATAGCAAGTAAGCTGCCATCAAAGACAAATAAACATTGCGGTAGCCATTGTGTTGCTTACGGTTCTAATAACAGTGGAAGATCTGGTGTAGGGATGTATAATTTCCCAAAAGACGCAGAAAGACGACGGCAATGGGTTTTGCAAGTGCAAAGGTACTAGGGCTGATTTCGTGGGCCCCAGAACTAATTGGGTATACCTCTGTGGTGATCATTTCACCGAAGATCAATTTGACAGTAGTGTTGATCGAAAATTAGGAATTGGATTACGGGCAAAATGTCATGGTAGGAGTTTGTTGAAAACCGCTATCCCTACAAAGTTTGTTAGGCCGGCGCGGCGGTGTCTGGGCTGCGAAGTCCACCCAAACCTCGGAAAACCTCCGCTATTGAGAAAAGACAACGTCATAACGTAAATAAACTCCTACATTTACACTCAGCTACAATACTACGTAATGTTACAACACTCACACTGCCGCTTGGCTCTGCCATTACCGACCTTTCACGTTTCAGCCATGTAAGGCTCAAACTGGTATAGGCCTGAGCACATTCTTGAATTACTGGCACAGGAATGACAAACGACTGGTCCAATTCCGTCCCTTCATCCTCTATAATGTGGCTTCTATAAAAATAATCGCCCTCTTCGAAACCTTCCGCCATTTTACTCGCTTTGTATACACGAAACAGGTCTGTGGTGCGCCAAGGTGCCGTGGTTCCCCAGGTTGACGTCACAGCACCACGTGACCGCGCTGGGCCAATGGCAAAAATGTCCGATTTGAATTTTAGATTTCTTATGTTCTGAAAATCTCAGTTTTATTTCGCATATGATAAAAAGACACATAAAACTGGAAACTAGATTTTTTACTCCTTTTTATAAGACAAAGTTGTTTTTTGGTGGCTATTGCCCTTTAACCTAGTGTGCACTGTGTCCCTATGTAGGGAACCAGTCTCTTCGGAACAGTGTGATCCCAAGTGGCAACAGCGAATACTAATTATTGTTCCGTAAGCCGAAAGATTGGTTACATTACGACACATAACCTTGGGATCGCGTGACCAAGCACACAGGGAATTGAGAGAAACAAACAGATATACCTCACAGGAACTTTAAGTTATGGGTCTCAGATGCTCATACTTGTTGGGATAACCCTTTCGTCCTCAACTAAATTTCGTCCTAAGAAATACCGCTGCTAAACAACTTGCCTAGAATTCTTCCGCATGCCAATACACAAGGGTTAATCTCAAGGGAACTACATTGGGGCACCTATATAACGGCAAGTTTTTTGTACATTTTGCATAAGTGCGGCAACCATAGTTCTGCAAAACACAATCATGTCGGAATCGAACGAAGGACATAGTGCACATGTCAGTCAACAGGAAGTTGTAGAGCAACAACAATCAAATGAAGGTAAAATCATTTTTATTTTAAAATTTCGTTTGTTTAACTGATGCTTTACGGAGATGTTTAACTTTGCTTGTTCTTTTTTTTCCCCTCACTGAAACACAAGTATGTAGCGGATACGACGTGGAAGATCTCAAAGAAATTGTAAAAGCAACATTTGGAAGCATTACAAAGGAGATATGTCAGAACCAGAACACATCGCAAAACGCTGTATCAAAAGTAATGGAAGGTTTTGGTCGGGGAATACAAGGTGCAAAATGCAAGGTGCACTTACTGACTTTAGTAGGCTACTACAAATTGGTCGTACAAAGAAGGGGATAAATCATAATAATACACAGAGGTGTAAATAGAACCGAGCTTTTATCTATTAGTATCGTTTGAAAAATACCTTTATTGGCAGCTAGTTATAGCATTATCGATATCTTTGACTAACTCCATTGATGCGTTTCTTCCAGCCGATTAGCAAACTCATCCACTCCATGCAACTCATCCACTTCAAATTACTCCTCCTTTTCAACCCTTTTCTCTGTAACGGCCCTTTATACAGGATGTTCCCTCTGTATATATATTTACTCTATGGGCTGAATTGATCGGTAAATTTCCCGAAAAAGTCGATCCGATTCCTGCATTTTTTATGCACCGTCGATCCAATCCGATCATTTGATCGGATCGGATCTTTAATTCTAATGGCCCGCAACTGTGCGTCTGGGAACAGCACTACGAAACAGTATTACAGCTATAGACTTGTTTCCAAATTCGCGTCATCTATGGGGAGAGGTGTCGAATCCGCCATTATCGTCCAAACTCTGGCACTTGCCATAAGGCTGCTTGTTATTGTTTCACTATTTTTCTCCTTCCTGGTAGTTTTAATTGTCGAAAATGCCATACTGCTGTGTTCCTTTATGTAAATCCCGGCCGGGAAAGTTGGGTAAAGTTAGCCAAGAGCCCAGAATTTCTTTCCACAGATTACCAAAAGAACCGAAGTTGCTAAGGCAGTTTGCATTGGCATTGAGAATAAGACTAGGGCCATCTAACGGGTGCATTGTCGACTGCCGCTTTTTCCTCAGGTTTTGGCCATGGTTTTGGCCGATAATGGCTGCCACTTCGGTTCCTGTAGGCTTCACTAGATGTCTTTGGTGAATTTGGAAACAAGTCTATTCGCAGCAGTGTTCTGGATCTTTTTAAAAAGATTAGATCAGATCAATCGGCCATTTTTGATCTGATCGGCGTTGACCTTAAATTGGCAGTGATCTGATCGATTTTTTCTGGAAATTTACAGATCCCGACCGATCCAAAATCAGGCCGTCTAGTGGCCATGATTCGAAATTTTTTCTACTGTTTACATAAAATGATCTGATCTTTGACCTGATCTGTTCGATTTGGATATTTTTTATCTGATCTAAATTTTCTGAAGTTTGGCAACTTTTGATCTGATCGGGTTGACAGAAGTTCACGACGATCGGAAATGATCTAAGATCACACAAAAAGCATCAATCCAGAACAATGATTCGCAGCACTGTTTCCAGACGAGCAGATGCGGGCCAATAGGACAGTACGGTTTGTTGTGGGTCTTTTTTTTTGTTGGGGACCTGGACGTAGAAGTAGGCAAGAAATGTCAGGATTGGTCTAAACAAGGGATAAGCACTGTGATTGGTCAATTCCGAAACTCCATATAACGATCAGTAAGTTCGTTACTGTACTAGTACAGTAACGACCCCCCCCCCAAAAAAAAAACAAAAAAAAACGACCCCAACAAACCGAGCTGCTACTAATTGTCGCGGCTCAGGAGACGGTTTTGCTACGAGCTTCTAGGTAGCTCCCGATGATAGGGGGCTATGCAGTTGGGTATCAACTGCTCCATAAATGACAGAGCAACGTTCCCACGTTTCAGTTGAGATTAAATTCTCATGCACTTTGTTAGTTGGTATACCAGTGTGGCAGTTAGGTTAAGTTAGGTTAAATTAGGTTAGGTTAAGTTAAGTTAGGACTGACTTTTTCTTCGCGCCATCGCCCGATCGCCGTAGCTTGCCGTCCGGCCGGGCCGAGACCCACGCCGAGAGCCTTTGGGCAAGTTTCGGTTCGGCTTCGCAGTCGAGAGCCCATCCCCTGGCAATGGGACCGCATGAGGCGGTTCCCACTATGCGGGTAAAGCTCGCTGCATGGCGTTCAGCGGAGCCCGCAATCGCAGCGCGAAGAAAAAGTCATTTTTTTGTGATTGAGTTTGTAAGTTAACCAAAGCAACTAGAGACTTATTTAAGAGTTCTAAATAAAGATAATAGTGCCGACCCTATGAATAGAAGGTCCGATTTTGAATGCGCTAATAGGTAAAGGCGCTAGGTCTCCGGCCAACTGTCCCCCCGTGTTATAAGGATAGGAAAATTTGAAATTTGGCGGAAAGGGGCGGAGCTAAAACCACTAAATAATTGATTATTCGGTTAATATGCATAATTGACAGAGGGGTTCTTCAGCCAGAACACTTCTTTTGGTCTCCTCTATAACATACTTTTTTTATTTTCTTGCACTTGACTCCCCCTTTAAAGGGGGAGTAAGGTTTCAAAATGAAAAAATATATGTTATAGAAGAGACCAAACTACATGTTCTGGCTGAAGAACCCCTATGTCAATTATGCATATTAACCGGCGGTTCCGACTAAGCGGGTAACGCTTCCTACATGGCGTTCAGCGGAGCCCGCAAGTCGCGGCGCGAAGAAAAAGTCATTTTTTTTAGATAGAGCGTGTAAATTAACCAAAACACCTACAAACTTGTTGTCCGTCCTCAGCCCTCCAGGCTCTGTCTTGTAGTGGGCCCAAAACGCCAGCGGTGCGGACGGCGCGTTCTAACCCTTTATTCCCTAGCTCTCAGTAACATTGGGGTTCGGTTCTTGATTAAAACTTTATTAACGTCATACATACGACTCGATACAGAACGTCACTGTCCAACGATGATTAGATACAAAAGCATAAAGAAAACTGATTGTGAGGAACAAACTAAAGCAACTCTTCTAACTCAACTGTCTGACTGCACTCTAGCAAAGGAACTGTTGGCTTTTGCTCCAGTTTAGCAGTAAATCAAAGGGGGAAGTGGCTTCGCAATCTCTTATACTTACGTGCTTAGGTATAGGGGGGCCTATGGCTAGCGTATATTCGGTTGCCTGGGAAAGGCCGTTGAGACGCTAACCCACGCTCTATGCTGTCAATGCACCGTGCTTACGGACTTGTCCGTAACACCCTTCTTTTAACTATTTCTCCCTTTCTAGAGGCGTCCGTACATATTGGAAGTTTTAGCGCAAGCTCCTTGCCAAAACTTCCTTCCCGATTGAAATTCCAATGTGTACGCGCTGTCAGGATTGGGAAAAAACGCTCCCTCTGGAGCTCCCTCGAAGATAAAAATATTTTATCTTTGGATTGGAAGTTTTTAGTCCACTGGGGCAGAGTACCAACCACTTGCGATATATACGCGTAACTTTCCCATCTACTAGGAAGTTTTCTAAATCGTCAGCCAATCAGAATCGACTTCACTTTTAGCGCGTTCTGTTCAAAAGTAAAATGGCTTCTAGAAGCACTCCCTTGACTAAGGGATTAGGGTCTCAGAGGCACAAAATGCCTAAACGCTTACACATTGGAATTTCAATCGGGAAGAAGTTCCGGGAAGGGACTTGCGCTAAAACTTCCAATGTGTACGGCCGCCTTAACAATTGAACTCAAGGTGGCTCTGGGCCCGGGAATACGTCCCCCGGGGACCAGAGTGGAACCCCCACCGAAGAGGCCCGAAATGTATACCAATAGCTCCAGGGCCGTGCTTACAAAATTCTGCGCCCTAGGCCAAAGCACAATTGTGCCCCCCCCCACCCTTGAAAAGTTGATTTAGAATTTTCCGTTTAAGGCCACGGTATACTCCAACCTCTTATGGCGCTATAGCATGGCAAATTTTGATTGGAAAATTCTAAGTGTGTGTGCATTGTAATGACACGAAATTTTTACACAATGCGTGGGAGGTATGAATCTAGGGAATCGTCTTGAAATTTTTGTAAAAACTTTTTTTTTACATTTTAAAATCTGTGTTCTAAGTTTTGAAATGTTAAATAAATCATATATACAAAAATCCAAGACGATTCCCTAGATTTTATTATTAAGATATTTAAAAAAAAAGAACTTTTCAATTATCTCTTTCCGTTTATTTAAAAAAAATTAAGTTTATGAAATTAGGATGAGAAATTGTGCTGCCACTCAGAAAATAACGGTCAGCCAGGAAAGTACATAGCTTGTGCTGAACTCAAGAATGAGCATGAAAAGGAGAAGACCGTAAAAGTAGGGGGGAGGATATGACCGATATGACAAGTCACTAATTGGATTTGCTCGAGCCTAGAGCACAAATACCTTGTGGCGTTTTACCCTTTTCTTTTATTCTTTATGTTTTTGTCTTGTGGCAACTGGCAAGAACATCATAGGATTTTTACGCACTGCTACAACTCTTACGAACTATTTATAGGCCGAATTAAATGGAAGGAAAATGATTTTTCTTAAATTCATTACGTGCATGAAATGTTTCAAAATGAAAAAAAAAAGTTATATCATAAAACAGACCAAGTTATTTATTCTGGATGACAAACCCCTGTCAGTTATTCATATTATCGTACATGACCAATCACAAAAACAAAACGGTTTTTACTTCGCGTCGTGACTTGCGGGCTCGGCTACACGGCAAGCGTAACCCGCATGTCCGAACCGCTTCGTGCGGTCCCATCGCAATGGGATAGTTTCGCGGTTGATAATCCGAAGCTGGTTTCGGTCCGGCTACGGTTTGGTGAAAAGGGGTGGCGACATTTTTCCTTCACCCAGACCACGTCATTTGCTCTGTAACATGCATTTTTTCCGTTTTGAAACCTTACTCATTCCTCTATTTTCTTATTATAATCTATTTTATTTTTACTATCTGATCATTCATTCAAACTTATGGTAAAAACAATAGGAAATCAAGAAAACAAGCAAGGGCTTACACACAAAAATGAGTTTCCCTTTTTGGGTCAAGTTCACTGAATATGGAGTTCCTTTTCAGCTACTGTACTATACCCGTGACTATACCCTCGGAAAAAAACAGGTATAGGAAATCCTCAGTGGTCCCATCCTTACCCGTGGGATTAATTAAAACCTGCTGTTTTTGAATCTGCTCCTCTATAACCAAACAGAAACTAAGGAAGTAAAATCTGTCTTTACTCTTGAGAAGGGGTATTTTCTGTGCCCTCCAGCTCAGAGTAAAAACGGATATCACAAAAGTTTGGGCTTGGTTTTAGTCAGCAGGCCTACAAAACATCTCGAAATGAGCAAGCTTTAATTAATCCCACCGGTAAGGATTAAACCACTTATACCATTTTTTTCCGAGAATATATTGCACCATGGCATTTTGAACCCGGTCATGATTTATATAATATAGAGTAACACCTACGCTTCTATACCGACTCCAAAAATCGTACGAGAAGCAAAAGGGTGAGGATGGACCGAAAATCTCAAAATCTCAAACGAAAGCCCAAAAAGATCTTCGAATGCTATAAGTTGAGTAAAGCGATATTACAAAAAAAACATGTGAATCTAAAGACGAGCGCTTGGTAACACCTCACTGTTAAAAATTTCCCCCTATAATAGGGGGAAAAAGGCCCCTAAAAGCGGGGGCACCAGATAGGGGCTTCTTTAAGCCCCTAAAATTTTAATGGGGGTTCAATCCTAAAAACGGGGTATATAACCTCCAAAATCGGTGTTTTACAACTCTCAAAAACGGGGGTATATAACCACCAAAATCGGGGTTTTTCAAGTCTCAAAAACGGGGATATATATAAACCCAAAAATTGGTAGCCGTATATTTTATTGATTTTTGTATTGCTTTCAAAAATCACCTGCGAAAATTCAGTCAAACATTTAAAAAAAACACTCAAGACAAAATATGAGACAAAATGCAAAAACATGTATTAGTCAAAATATAAAAGCGCAAAAACATGCACAAAAACCATAAGAATACACATACAAGAAACATAAGTAATCAACAATCACTTTACAAAAGTCATCGTCATGCAAGCTAACCATATACCGTAAAATACTCATACACACACTTAGACAGTTTATTACATTTTAAAAATACATAATAAGTTGTCACACATTTTCTTCTTCTCAACCCGTCTGGCGCAACAGCATTTTTTTGCATATTTGCCTGTAATGCAAATAGCGATAACGAACCGAAAAGCGACACAAAAAGACAAATCCATAAAAAATGAATCACTGAGGCTCCTAATCAAGACTATATTTTGTTGTGGGATTTAGCTGCAATGACACTTTGCGAGATTAACGGACCGGCTAGCTGTTAGCGAGGATGGAAAACGAACAAGAGTGCCTGCTTGGGTCTGCAGGCTAACCTAGCAGACGGGAACATTCATTATTGGGCAACAGTGAAATTTTCCTGCTGCGGACTAGGTAGACCGAAATTCATTCTTGTCAACACCGATTTTGGGAGGTTTAAAAATACCGATTTATGGAAGCAGGCTACTCATTTGGGGGGGGGGGTTACCCGTATTAGGTATTCGTTACTCATAATAGGGGGTGCCTACTCACTTTTGGGGCTCCAGCTACCGGTTTTGAGGGCTGGTTCCCCGTTGTTGAGAGGGAGAACCCCATGTTTGGGGAGAGGTACCTATCTTGAGTAGTAACTACCAATTTTAGGAGGCCGTTACACACCGGTTTTAGGTACCCTTTTTAACAGTGCTTGATGGCAACCTTTAGTATAAAGCATGGTTAGGACCACTTTCTGTGAAAATAGTATTGTTTAGTTCGTAATTTCTAACTGCTTACACGTCTAACGCATGAAAATTAGATCATCACTTCCATTGGTATTTCCGTCCCATTCTCAGGCGAACACAGGGAGGAAGTTTCTTAGCATAGGTTAACTTTTTCCAATGACGTTTTCCCTTTACCCTCATTATTGTGTGCAGACCTCTAGTGAGAGAAGTTAGACAGAGGTGTATATTTGGTTGCTGCGTTTTCAGGATAAATTGATCTACATTAGCGACATCTTTTGACGGAAAATAGTCAACTACTTGAAGTCTACCGTGGCCTTAATATGTAAGTTTAGTTTTGGAAGTAAGAAAAGAAGTAAGATTTGGAAGTAAGATTATTTGGAGTAAGAAAAGACCGCTCCGGAGCAGCCAATGTTAAACGACAGTAGCAAGGCAGCGCAAGCTGTAGAGATGCTCAACAACGTCGACCTAGTCAACCAGTGCAATTTCTCGCTACTAAGAATTAACCAAATTACCAAGTGGTGCAAAGCTATTTCTAGTAACCAACTTACAAATCTTTTCTGTGCAACAACAATTGCTGAAATGTTATACGCCTTCCCAGCGTGGTGCACCGTTCCGATCTCAAGACTCGAACCACTCCGCCAACTATTTAGGAAAGGTTTACTCACTATTACTGGAGCACTAAAAACCACTCCAACAGCAGCCCTCGAAGTGGAAACAGGGACACCTCCGTTAGAACTAATTTTAAAGAAAAGTCACCTTAACTATTTTTGCAACCAAGGATTGGAACAAATGGCCAACTAATCAAGAACCATCAAGACGAAAAAGCTATGTATCATGCTCCGAAAGAGCACGTCAGACTATTTTAAAAGCATGGATTAAATCTGCTTCCTCCCTGGCGGATGCAAAGAACCAAATTTCAAGTTATCTTTTTAACACCTGGTGCGAAAACTGGGAAAAAACCCAATGCATAATCAAAGACCTAGATGCATCACCAGAAAAAAAAACAATCATTGCTACAGGAATCCCCCGTCATATTTTATCAACAATCAAACAACTCAGAACAACCCATTTCGCCTGCAGAGCCTACCTCAAACGTATTAAAAAGATTGACAATGACTCATGTATTTGTCGATCATAAGCTAAACAAGATGTCCCACATCTTTTGATTCATTGTAGCAGACTTAACCATGAACGTGCGAAACTTCTGCGGGGATTTTCCATTTTAAGCATCCATTTTAACCCTAAAACTATCCTTTCTGATCCAAGAGTATTCGGATTGCTATCAACTTTCGCGTGTCAAATGAAGGAACTAGCAAAACCCAAAGTCTACTTCAAGCCCTCCCTCCCTACCCTTACCCCCCCCCCCCCCTCCTCCTTTTTCCCCATTAGTTCCAACCCTCTATGGGCCAAGGGAAGGTATACTACCTTCCCTTGTCCACCAACTAGTTTTACTTGTGCTTTATTATACAGTATATTGTAATCAACAATTGAAAATAAAGAACCATCAACAGGCGGAAGCCTACGATGGATTTAGATTTTAAAAAAAAAACGTCGACGTGCTACATTCCGTTACCGCAACGAAAATCTACCTCTCAATTTGTTTCATATGGGTGGATGTAAATTTAAAAAACAGCATTATACGTAAATGGCCTTTTCAAAATAAGACTAAAAATGTGCAAATATTTGGTTATTTCTTCTCTTTCTGCCCCCTGACTGCTGCGCCCTTGGCCATGGCCTTGGTTGACCTTATGGGAAATACGGCCCTGACTCCGAGCAAGTCAAACAANCCCCCCCCCTTGACTGCTGCGCCCTGGCACATAGACATAGGGCCGACTACGGAGCCCCCGACAAAAGGCCTACGAGCCCCGACAATAGGCCTACGAGCCCCGACAATAGGCCTACGAGCCCCAATAGGCCTACAAGCCCCGACAATAGGCCTACGGTTCTAGAATCCTTCAAGGGACCAATGGCATGAAAAAGTCTCCGCTTATTGGTTAAGCACTCTGGTCATTGGTTAACCTAACCTAACCAATAAGCGGAGACTTTTTCATTCCATTGGTCCCTTGAAGGATTCTAGAACCGTAGGCCTATTGTCGGGGCTCGTAGGCCTTTTGTCGGGGCTCGTAGGCCTTTTGTCGTGGGCTCCGTAGTCCTATTGTCGAGTCGGCCCTATGTCGCCTTCCCCTGCGCCCTAGGCCATAGTCTAGGTTGGCCTTACGTTAAATACGACCCTGAATAGCTCGAAGGATGGCGTAGCGCTGAACTAAAAGTCACTAAGTATACAGCTCGCTGTATGAAACAGCTCAAGCGTTGGGGAAAGGCTCGCAGTCAACTCGCATTCTGATTGGAGGGTATCTTCCCGATGTACTACTGTAAACTACTCTTATGATGTAGCTTTTGTATAAGTTGATCGGTAATCGCTTTGGTAACAAGTTTTAGCTATTTTACAGAATACTTACACACCACAGTTTGTAACATTATAAACTGAGAACGCACAAATCAGAGGTGTTTTATGGGATTCTTTTTTAGGAATACGTGCCAATCATCGGCCTCGGATGATCTGCTAATAGTTGAAATCTAGCGCAGAATCGGCATAAATGTTCAGTTCCCGGATGCGCGCTGATGTTATTGTGACTTGTTTACAATGTCGACACCTATTGATGAATGTTGAATGATGGTGAAAATGCGTGATGAGATTGATGCATGCTAAAGTCGATGAGGTGTAATTGTGATGATGATGATGATCATGGTGTAATGGTGTGATGTGGCGTAATGAGAATCTCGAAAACTTACAAATTCACTCATACACAAACAATTAAGTTGGTACACGTGTACTGACTTAATTGTTTGTGTATTTTTTTTAACTACACGTACGTGTAGTTTAAAAAAAAAGATCATCAAGAATGTATGGTTGAGTATCCTAAGGAGGTTTGCGTTTTTGTCCTGTTTTTTCAAGTTCCGACACTTGTTCCCAATCGCAAGGTTAACTTTCAGATTCACGGGCCATTGGAAACACGCCCATCAAGAATTATTTCAAGCACTAAGTCCTCTTATTTTGGTTTCGTTTGTTCACCCAGTAAACCGAAGCAAACATTTTAAAATTTAAAACAGTAAAAAAAAATTACACTCTAAAAAAGGCAGATTGTGCGCACAATTAGGGAATCTGTTTGCAAATGAGGAGAACGTTTACTGCTTACGCAAAATAAGGCAACGAAGGTCTTTTAAAGGGGGAGTAAGGTCTGAAAAAAAATGTTAGAAAGGAGACCAAGTAAATTGTTCTGGCTGAAGAACCCCTATGTCAATTATGCGTATTAACCGAGTAATTAATTATTTATTGGTTTTAGCTCCGCCCCTTTAATCCAAAATTCAAATTTCCCAATCCTTATAACACGGGGGACAGTTGGCCGGAGAGCTATAGCGCCTTTACCTAATAGCGCATTCAAAATCGGACCTTCTATTCATAGGGACGGCACCATTATCTTTATTTAGAATGCTTAAACAAGTCTCTAGGTGCTTTGGCTAACTTACAAATTCAATCACAAAAAACTGACTTGACAAACAAATGAAAAAAATGACCAAATAAAGTGTCCTTCAGTCAGAACACTTTGTTTGGTCTCCTCTATAACATATTTTTTTTTCAAACCTTACTCCCCCTTTAAAAAGTGTGTATTATCTGCTGACTAGCCCGACCAAACCCGCTCGTCAGCTTCGGCCGAAGAACCCGCATCCTGGGCCGATCAGCACTTTTATTCACTTTTTCAAGGATTTCTCTAAAAAAATGCGATACGGATTTGTGTATCTTCGTGGTGAAGATTTACGGGAAGCGGTTGACAACCAGGAAAGAATGGGGTGCATTACAATATCTGCCTACCTAACAAACTATCAGCTTTTCTATTATTTACCACAAAAGGATGTCTGAAAACCGCAGAGATATAACTGGTGCGACAAATAGATGACAAAGTTTAAGTTAAACATGAAAATTAGTGGACGCTAAGATTCAGTCATTGTACTGCCTCATTAGGATGAAGACCTTAACGGCTCTATTCCTGCTCGGGTTAACCGCTGCTAGTGCTGTTTACGTGGAAGTCCTGGACGATTTTTCTGTAGAAAGAACTCTACATAATGTCCTAGAAGATGCAAATCTAGATCGTTTGGCTGATAATTTTGACGATGAAGTGGAAAGTCCGTATCTTTTCGCTGAAGAACGAATACCGCCCTTAAATAAACGCAGTGATAATAACGCAATACGCATCGTACCAAAGAAAGTAAGCCTATTCTCAATATAGTTTTAAGTAGAAATTAATAAAAGGGTCATAGAGTTTATACAGACCAGAAAGCCACCACGTCTTTGGAATTGATAAGCAAACAAGTGAGAGTCATATAGGATTATAACTTAAATTAAGTTGTATAAGTCTTATAATGACGTAAATTTTAGAATGTCCCAAGGTACTGCACAAGCCAAGTTGTATGCCGCGACTTCGTATGATTTCGTTAGAAGTCCATTCCACTAGTTATTCCGTAAGCTTGGCTTTCTGTTATTTTTTCTTACATTTCAAGTTATTGTAATTTATATTCGAATGTGCAAATAGATCATACCTAATATGGTAGAAATATTCCGTTGTGATGGGCCGTGCAATAGTGGGGGTCAGTCCTGCGTACCCACTAAGATTTCTCAAGTTCAGAAAATGGTCATGCAAGAGCATCGTATTAAAAAGAAGAAAAATACTTGTGCTATGATTACAGTGGAACAGCATGATGCTTGCGAGTGTGGTTGCGCTGTAACTAAATCAGATTGCCTAGAGAACCAGGTACACTACAGTTACTATATCTGTACGGCACGTCTCGGTCCAGTAATTCACTGTCGGGTATTTTTTTGTAGGACTACGCAGACTGTCGCTGCATATGTAAGGACGAAGGTGCTCAAAGACGGTGCGAAATGATGAATCGTTACTGGGACCAGCAAACTTGCGAGTGCAAGTGTAGCGACGTTATTGTTTGTTCCACTGGAGAGATGTTTGAGCATGAAACATGTACTTGTAGACCGTACATGATGCTCATGTAACTTTCAAGCTCAAGTCTTTGATACGTGCTGGTTCTGGAATTTTAACTTTAAGAGTTTATAATTGACATTTACTGCGGATATACTTTGAAGTTGCACTTTGAAAGGAACTTCGCCTAGATGTAGTATGTTCACTTTCTTAGAGAATATAGTTCCCGTCTAGAATAATGCTACACACATATTTTCGTTGGTGGGCAGAAAAACCCCAGATTTCTTTAAGGAAGCCACAAGAACCACAGTGTTTTGATAGCAAATAAGACGTGTGAAGAAATTTTCCGTCAGCAAACATTCGAAAGACGTTTAGTTCTAGTTACAAGAGAAACTCATCACTATGAACAAGTTTATTGCTGTAGTTCTTCTCAGTTTAGCTGTAGTTAGTGCTACAGATACAGAAGATTTCCTTGATGTACTTAGTGCAGACAATGGTGTGGAAGAACGAGACGATACCGACAAATCCGACTCCGGTTTTGTACCCACAAAGGTAACCTTAAGCATTAACCTATAACAGCACTAATGTTGTAAGAAAAAATTGTACAAAAAATAAATGTTATTATTGATAAATTACTGCATTCTTTTACGGTGTCCTTGAATATACTTAAGTATATACTTTGGCAAAGTATACATTTTTATTACGTTTATCGTGAAATAGAGTATGTACCGCCCTGAAACTTGGGATGTCTACCACATCTTTGACGAGAAAAGTAGTTAACCATTACTTTAAAAACCAAGGAAAGTCTAAATGACTTAATATTACACAGATAAATGTTCCAAAATGACCTTAGCAACACTGGCATCCATGAATTGCAATAAACCTCGGCCTCGTATGATTTCGTTGGAGTATCATTCTACAACTGACTCGGTAATACTTCTACACTTGATCTTACAATCAAACTTTATGAAGTTAAATTCCGTCTTTGGTATATCAACAGATCAGCCCTAATATGGTGGAAGTACTCCGCTGTGATGGGTCTTGCAATAGCGGATTATCTTGTATGCCTGACAAGGTTTCCAAATCCGCGGTTCCGGTGAGAAAGATCACCCACAGTGGCAAAGTTAGCTGTGGTACAGTGGTAATAGAGGTCCACGAGTCGTGCAAATGCAGGTGTGCTGTCAGTGAATCAGATTGTGACCCCGAACAGGTAAAAGACTTACAATATTAATTAAATTACCCTAGTTTCATTTTTATAAATATTGTTTTGGGCAATTCTAGCAAGTGTACAAAGACTGTCGCTGCGTTTGCAGAGATACTGATGCTCGCAAACGATGCGAACTAATGAATCGCCAATGGGACCAGCGAACTTGTAAGTGCATGTGCGCCAATGAATCTCCTTGTTCCACTGGTGAGATTTTCCATCAGCCTACTTGTACTTGCGTACAGTACAAAGTGATGATGTCGAATGAAATCTAAATGAGCTGTTCAAGTTTCGTTTTCAAAAACCTCTCTGTGGTGTTTTTCTTTACCGAATACAATCTCCCAGACGATTATGTTCTATTTTATTACTTTGCTATGTATTTGACGAGTGAGTGCATCTATTGAATGAGTAACAGTGGTTTCCTTATCACATGACGGGAAAACGGCATTTCCTTACGTGTCCAAAGAGGAAAAGATAAGGTCGTTTCCTGTTCCTGATAGGAAACAGTACGGGGAATTAAAAATATTTTCTTGTTAAATTGTATTTCGTCATTAGAGTAAATCCCCTTTATATTCTCTGTGTACAACTCGTTCGATAAAATCAGATATTTGCGCGCCTGCGTCAATATCTTAACGGTTAAATCAATAGAGGGCGAAGCGAACGGTAAAGGCAACCTGTTAAACCACGCCTTCGCATTTCAAGTGCGCTCTGGCGAGGCAGAGTTTTCCTTGGGCGGTTAGAAAAGGTACAACTCGCCAAAAGCAAACTGAGTATCAAACCCCTCGAAAACAAGACAAGTGTGAAAGTGAAAAAATCCATCCAGAATGTCAACGCCAAACGTGGCTCCGTTGACTAAAAAACCTTCTAGTAAGTAATTTTATCATCGTTCGTAAGAAATCCAAAAGGCGACCTACTTTTATTATTTATTTGAACTTGTCCTTGGCTTGGGAGTATACTTTCATTTCTACTTGCTAATTTCTAATAATCTAAGTTCCTTGTTCTCTTCGAGCGAATTATAATAGTTTGACCTACAGATAGCGCATTCAAGCAGCAAAGATTGCCTGCATGGCAGCCTATTTTGACTGCAGGAACCGTTTTACCAGCGTTCTTTGTCATTGGAATTGCATTTATCCCCATTGGGATTGGTCTGCTCTTCTTTTCTAACAATGTAAGCCACCACTGCCCTGCTACTGCTTTTTAATTTCAATATATCTCCAACTTATTTACTCACAGGTCAAAGAATTTGTCTATGACTACACAGATTGCCTTAGCGTCAATCATAATTACGCCAATAATGGAACGGCAATGAAATGTGCAGATTCTGTCTTGCTAAACCCACCCCCCGGTGATTGCATCTGTAAAATCAATTTTATTCTCAATGAAACCTTCGAGGTAAACCCCCCAAAAAAAAGATTTAACTCTTATCACTGTAGATTAGTTCTTCTAATTCCCAAAATCCTCTGTAAATCCCTTTAGGGCGACGTATTCATTTACTACGGACTTAACAACTTTTACCAAAACCACCGCCGTTATGTGAAATCTCGTGACGACCACCAATTACTCGGTGTCGTCTCAACAACCGTTCCTTCAGATTGTGAGCCGTTTGCCACTGATCCAAGTAAAAAAGTCATCGTGCCTTGCGGCGCCATTGCCAACAGTTTATTCAACGGTAATCACTAGTAAATCCATACAATTTTCCAAACGCTTAGTAAACAACGTAATTCCTTAAAAAAATCTTTGTTTTTTAGATACTTTGACCTTAATTAAGAAGGACAACAACGAAGTAGTGTCGGTCCACCGCACTGGCATCGCTTGGAACTCGGATAAGAGCCATAAGTTCCGGAATCCTGACGGGAACTTGAAAGAAGGTGAATTTTCTCCGTTTAAAATCTCAGAAAATTCGATTATTTTGGGAGATTTTGGAAAATTTTGAAGTTATTTTGACGAATTTTCGTTTCAAATAGTGTACCAGAACTTCTCGAAGCCTCTTAATTGGAATAAGAACATCTGGGAGCTGGACCCTAGCGATCCTTCCAATAATGGGCTCCAGAATGAGGATTTGATCGTCTGGATGAGAACTGCAGCCTTGCCCAACTTTCGGAAACTCTACCGACGCTTAAATCGCACCCAAACGGGCTACAAAACGGGTCTACCTGCCGGCGAATACATTATGAACATTACATATGGTAAATAAAAAATTAGTGTGTTTCAAATAATTAATTCCTGACAATTTTTTATTAGCTTATCCGGTGACTCCCTTTGATGGCAGCAAACGCTTTATTATTTCCACAACATCCTTGATGGGAGGCAAGAATCCATTCCTGGGAATCGCGTACATTGTGGTGGGATCCATTTGTTTAGTATTGGGCGTGGTTTTCCTTTTCGTTCACATCAAATTTGGGAAGAGGTAAAACAAAATAATAGTAGAAAAATGTGATCGTGATTTTTTTATTGGTAGTACGAGCGAGATGATTGACGTCAGCCCACGTTCGCCCTACCAGTAAAATAAGAAATAGGAAGAACCCGTGTATTTTATGCCACAATTTCAATTTCTACGTTTGGATTGCGTTTCTAGTCGAGAGTTTTGATGTCATTGCAGAAATTTCTCGCTTCAAACTTGATTTGTAATCTTATATCTTCACATACAACTTTAATTGGCTGTTAACAACGTCTCGCAGTTCTTGTGCTTGCAACTTTGGGCCAAAACGAGCGCTAGAGTGAAAAAATACCAGAAGTTAACTTGATTTCAAGCTACGATACTTGATTTTCAGTCAATTAACTTGACGGTTCGAATACAAACTTACGAGTGCGGCCTTTCTGATCTTGTAAACTACCATTCGCACCCATTTCGAGCAGATATCTCACAGCTGCGGTCTGTCCTTCGCGAGCTGCACAGTGTAGGGGAGTAGAACCATCATTAGTAGGGCAATTAACGTCCATTTGGAGAGTTTTGAGCAAGTAACGAAGGGATTTCACGCATCCAGCCTTCAAAGAGCCCCATCAGAACGAGCTTTAGACGGATTTAAACCTGAAAGTTATTAAATGCACCTGCGCTGCAACGTGGAAAGCATTACGACCCATCAAATCGGCGTCGAGGTGATCTGCTTTTTGTCGATTAAGCAATAACTCGGCCAGATGGAAGTACCCGCCGCGAATGGCATCCATAAAGGGCGTGGTTCCGCAAGAATCTTTCAATGGGGGGCAGAAATTGCCTCTTTCCAGTAATATGTTCGTTATATCTTCATGGCCGTGTAATGCTAAAGATGTTAATTATTTTTTACGTCAGGATGTAGTTGGTATTTCTGACAGTTATATTTACCCGCTGTGTGAAGCGGAGTTCGTCCATTTCTGCTTACCGTGCTCCATAATTCTGCGTCAAGGTCCAGCAAAGCTTCAACGATTTCCAAATGACCTTCCCGACAAGCCAAGTGGAAAGCTGTCCAACCGTCTTTGTTGTTTAAATGAAGATCAGCTTGGTATTCAATTAAGAGTTGAATAACGTGGAGACTGTCTTTCGTGCAGGCAAGCATCAAGGGCGTCCAGTCCGCTTTCTTAAGCGCGTTCACGTCCACCCCTAAAGCCAAAAAAAAAAATGTACGAATTATTAACCTTAGAATTGAAGAAATATCTATATATTTAGACTAGAAAAACCTTCCAAACATATTACTAATTATTTTTTTCAATAAATAATGTATAACCAAGAAAACGGGGTTCTCTTTTGTAGATTCTAATTGAATTAATAATACATTTTACCTTGACTGAGTAGAAATCGGATACATTCAAGTTGGGACGCTTGAGCAGCCTCGTGCAACGCTCGTTTGCCGTCCAGATTTGCTTGTTCTAAATTAGCGCCATTTTCTGCCAAGAATCTGAAGAAATAAAGCACAATAATGAAGAGGATAATGTTAAAAAATCTGCAAGATAATCGACTAGAAAGGCTAAATAGGAAGATTTTTGTACTTGAGAATTTCGACATGCCCTGTCCTAGCTGCTACGTGAATGGCAGAATCTCCGGATTTCGCGTAAAGGCAATTTTGCCAGGAAATGGCGAATTTCTGGTTCAGGTTCTGTATTTCTTCAAGGTCGCCATTCTGGATTGCGTGCAGAATTTTTTCTTTATCCATAACAAAATCTATTCCCTAGAAGATGTTCGACCTTCAGCAAATTAATTCCATTCTATCTATATCAACGAATTTCAAAATCAGCATGGAAAATAATATTCCTTTTCGAAATTAAAACAGAAAGGGATTCAGAAAGGGATACCTTGCTATTTTGTAATTATGGCTGAAGTACGCGAATTATTGGAGTTCAATTTGATTATTTTTATATTCATACCAAAATTCATGTCAATGAAGTTATTTGTTAATTTGTCAATTTAGAAAATATAATACATATAAAATAAATTCCATAGTACGGTACTAAAGACAGACATTGAGCTTGACAGGCGGGGAAAATAATATTCCTTTCCGAAATTACAACAGAAAGGGATATTCCTTGCTATTTTATAATTATGGCTGAAGTACGCGAATTATTGGAGTTCAATTTGATTATTTTTATATTCATATCAAAATTCATGTCAATGAAGTTATTTATTAATTTGTCAATTTCCAAATTTAGAAAATATAATACATATAAAATAAATTCCATAGTACGGTACTAAACACAGACATTGAGCTTGACAGGCGGGGCTTAAAAACCCTTACCGCCTCTGGGTCCATTTCTGCCGCAATAGAGATAAGCGCCAAGGTCGCAGCGTGACGCATTCCACTAAATATTTCGCTATGACCTCGTGTTTAAATACTACCCCTTTTTAGGACTTCACGCAAGACTATAATTGCTTCTGCGAAAGACATACAGGTCCGGATTCCGCCATATTCGCGGAACGGACTGGCAAGTGCCCCGCCTTCGTATAAAGGACGGCGGCTGCTAATAGGTTTGGGTTGGATCACAGAATTGTATTCGATTCTCGTCATCATCAAGATCTAGTAGTGGTTTCCAGTAGATTCTATGACCTCCTTCCGGGCTTACTAATGATCCGTACGATGGGAGGGTTATCACATTTTCCCGCTCCTCCTTCCAATATTCATCCATTCCCTTGTTTTCCAAGCTCTTTTCGTATAAACCCCGCTAAGCCCCGCCTCCTTTGGGTAGCCTCTCCCAAGCTACGTAGTACCTTTTGTTACATACGCTTACCTACTGGTGGCGCTGCTGTACACACACAAGGAAACTGTTGGGGTCGGCAAGGGGAAGCGTTCCGTAACTTCTTTTTGTGTTGTGACGATGACACTTGCGTGATTAATGCAGTAAACGAGTCAAGAATTCGCGTTCCTTTTTCACTTGTCAATTGTAAACTCTTAAGAGGAGCGTGAAAGCGTCAGATCTGCACGATTTGAGTGTATTCTTGACCAAATCAGAATCGAGTGCCAGAAGAAGAAAAGAGGGACAAGGGGTGTGGAGGAAGTCCAAGTGAGCTCTAGGCTGGGCGCTTTGCACTAAGTTTTTGGCATTTGGCGCCAATTTTAACCAAGTGCGTTCTTTTCTTCTCCTACTCATCTAATTCACTAATCAATATTTGTTTTTAATAGGGATTAGATAGGATCCTGCCTGGAGTAATCAAGCAAAGCGTGTTGGGGACTTGACGTAAGAATTCAGTTGTGCCTTGGAAACTGGAGATGTCCACCACGAGTGGGGGAACGGGTACAGGATCAGGCGTCATGATGTCCAATTTGCCTCTCGTATTCTGCAAAGGTCTTCCAGCCACCATAGACTCATTGAATTCGGTAAAACCTCGGCTTAAACATCTCTAAATCTCGCGCAAAACGTTTCTAAATGAGCCCTTGTTTTCTTATTCTTTACAGAAAGAGCTGCAGAACTTCTTGGTGTTTGTTATGCGTTGTGTCCATAACGTGAGTCCTATACAGTGGTCGCACTTGAACAGACCTCAGTGGTGGTCGCCAGAAGTTCCCTTGTCTCCTATTGTACTGTCCAAGCGTTTCAGAACTCCAGTAAAGCTGTTTTTTAAGATTTTAAAGCAGTTTGGGGACTAGTTAATACGTGTTTTGGGTTCTAGGAATGGCAAGCCAAGCTAAGAGCCATGGTTATCCAGTGCTACATGCATTATGATGCCGTGTTTTTGCTCCAGTTCTCGGGACAGTTGGAGGAATCGGTCAAAGACGGCTTTCGCATGGGGGATAATAGTGATGGCACCACTTCTCTGTACGATCGCTCCTCTGGCAAGCTGCTTGTTACGTTTAGGAACGAGAATAAGGTAGAGTTTAGTATCCATAAACGTCTGTAAGAAGGTTATTAAGTACCTTATTTGCTTAGGATTATGATTTACCCGTCAGCCAAAGAGAGAAAACGGCCAAATCCCCCACAATGAAAAGACCTCAGCTCTTGCCTCAAGTCCCGAAAGAAAAAGAGCCCCCAAAAGAGGCATTGGACACGTCTGACAAGATGGTAGAGCGTCCGACAAGTGATATCTTCCTCTGTGATCACTGTGGGGCAGAATTCGCCACTCTAGGCGCCATAAAAGTACTAAATAATCAATCGCAATCCATATTATTCATACATTATGAGTTAAACCATTCATATAAGCTCATCCTTCTTGTTTTAGGTACACGAAGACCAGTGTATCATTGGCAAGGAAGCGAAAGGAGAAAAAGTCATCCAAAACGATATTCAAGAGCTAAAAGACATTGATCAGGTATTATTTTTCTTTTTCAAACTAAGTATTGTTTAATATTAATTATTATCATTTACTATTAATAACTATTAATTCTTTTTATTACTAATAAATGATAATTGATTCTAATTAATTTCAGAATAAGTATTTATGGTATTTGGGCTTGGTTTCGTCAACTGACAAGGTCCGCCCTCCTAATGTGACCCCAGCGAAGCAGTACCCACCCCCTAAACGAGCTCCAGTTCTTCACGTTAGAAAGTATCTTTCAAATTCTTTCTGAAAAAAAATGTCATTGAAATTAAATCCAAATTTTCATTTTTAGGACAGCCGGAGTGCCCTTTTCCTCTATCTTGGGTCGGCAAATCTTTACTGGCAGCCACCTGAACGGCAAAGAGCTACTAAATCGCTATGAAGACTTTTGCCACACCTGCGACATAACACAAGCCACGCCCAGTACCAGCCATCCCAGTTTTAACGTCACTTACAAGCGACCTGGCTCCAAACTCCCTGTGCCTTGGGTCCATTCCTATTCTTTTACCGCCCTGGAACGCCAGGAACAGCTTAGAACGATTCAAACCGGTAAAGAAAGCTCATTTTACTATTAAGACAACTACTTAAATACATTTGTAAAAAAAATCATACATGTCTCTTTCTGCCTACTCTTCAGGACTCACGAAGGACTCTAGACACTTGTTACGTCAGTGTAAACAGCTGAAGGTGGTATTGAAACGGCTGGATCCCAAAGAAATCGAGGAATGGACACGCCCCAAACCCATAGTTCTCCACACCTCTTTGACTCGTTTACCCGTCCTGTCCATGCCTTTCACTCACAAACCGCGCTTCAACCACTCCACGGGGACCGGCAACATGTTAAACCCAGTCCCCATCCATCGCCTACGAGCCCCACCCCCTCTGGTCCCCATCAATCCAGCGATCTTCAGACAAATGTACCGACCAGCAGGGCTCATGGGCTCGGGCTCGTATACGATTCAGAAAGGAATCATTCGATTCAACGCTCCAACACCAGCCAATATGGTCTACTGCCCTCCTGTCCCTCCTCCGATGCCTCGTCCTGACCCCTCCCTACCACCCGTCGTGGTGGATTTATGTTCTAGCGATGAGGAAGATTCCCAGTCACCCAAAGCCTCCTCCACCCGGTTAACAACCACTACCAGTCCGGCTAGGAAGCCGGGTGACATCTCAGTTGTGCCGCTCAAGAATCTCCTGGAGCCGCAAGTGATCTTGCAGGAGCCGTCCACCTTCCTTCGCTTCAGGAACATGCATATGTTCCCCTCAGGACCCCGATTACCCTCTTTCGCAGTCAAACGGCCGACTCAGGTGACGATCCGGCCTCAACCGAGACTCATGCCCACCCGAACGCCTCTCCGACCCGCTCTTCAGCTCAAACCACCTTTCTTGACCGTTTCAGGAGCAGCTACGTCGCTTAATTTCTCCGGTACGCCCTCTAGACCGTTAATTGCCCGGTTGCCTACCTTTGCCAACGGCACTCACCACACAATCCCCATTAGCTCCGCCCAGATCGTCAACTTGGGCCGGGAGATCGTGGTGACGTCGTCCAAGCACAAGGAGCCCGATCGACTCCCCAAAGTAGCCCCTTTGAGCTTGTGCAGTATGCCAGCCGAGAAAAAGGAGGCCATGAACGAAGCCTTGAAGAAGCTCAACCGCCATTCGTTTCCCAACAAACAGCCCATTCAGCTGAAATTCTCTTCGGATTCCGTTTTTGTCCGCAAAGACTACGAGAAAAAGACTCCGCCTGCTTTTGTTGCTGTTAAGCGACCAGTAGCTCCAAATAATCTCCTTATTACTTACCAGTCCATTGCTGACCAATTGGAGGCTCCTAAAGAGCCGCCTAAAGGGAGTAAAAAAGCAGAGGATTGGACCGAAACCAACTTGAAAGAGTTGAGGGAGGAGTCTAAATCAGCGTTGAAAGCTAAAGACGAGGCGAGGCAAAAAGGGGAGGAACCTATCCAAGTCATTGTCGAAGAAATTGGAGAGGAGTCTAAGGCAACCCCTTCGAAACCTAAAGGGGATGAGCTTAAAAAGCCCGAAGTGAACAAAAAAGGGAAGGAACCTCACGAGCTCCACTTGAAAGCAACAGGGGAGAAGCCTAACCTAGCCGCCCCCAAAAGGAAAGGGGAGGAGCCTAAATGTACTGATAAGAGCAAGAAAAGTGAGGAGCTGAAAGAATCTAGCTCCAAACCGCAAGGAAAGGAGCCTAAGGCCGATTCGAATGAAAACACCGTAGAGACGTCAGCAAGTCCTGTGGTTGTTATTGCTGGCATCCCTGCGCAGAAATTGCGAGCCAAAAGAAGTACTGCGCAACTCGTCGATGATGAATGCAAAGAGCTGAGACAGCACGGCTTGGAAGAGATCATGAGTTCGGCGGAACGAACCACCCGGCGACGGACCCTACCTACAGTTGTTGCAGAAGCGTCGGTTCCGCCAAAGAAAAAGCGGAAGAGGTCACTTCCCAGCGACCCCGAGCCCTCAGGGCCTCCTAAATCGAAAGAGGGGCCTGAAGCGGTCCTAGTAATGGCCGATCGCGACGAGAACAGTAATAAAGAAGCTAAGCATGGCTTGGACTGGATGAAAGACGGCGAGACGTCGAGAGGATCGTGGACGCCGGTGAGTTCCAAAGACGATCACTCGCGGGTGAGCACGCCGAGCAGTTCTCTGTCGCCCGGGGCGGATTCCGAGACGGTTCGTCGCATGAAACGCGAACTGCAGCGGCTGCAAGGAGACGAGTGCAAAGAGTTGGCGGTGAAAGGACTGCACACTTTGGCTCAGACTACTGGCCGTGTTTTGAGACGCTCCGTCAAACAGTTGCCGTCATCCTAGTAGTATTTTGCTTTTTTAAAATAAAGGGATACACGACGATGCGCTTATTTTTGTAGGTATTCTATAGAAGTTTCTCTTTGGTTTATAAAAAGGTGTTGTGTAGTAGGTAAACAAAAAAAAATAATAAGGAAGGATTGCGTAGTTTTTACCCTGGGTAATGGAAAGGGTACACATTGATTTCGTTTGTTTTCTTATTGATTCGCGGTCATGATTCACACAAATCATATTTTCCCCTGGGAGGATTATAAGTCGGGCCTGTTTTTCTTGCTCCCTATTTTGGTTTATTTAATATTGGCGTGGCAATTGAAAGCACGCAGATCTTGTTTGTAACATAAATGTACATAATAAAAATGCCGGATAATTTTTGACCCTTAGCAAGCTGTTTGGGGTATTATCTTATCATGCACACCGCAGTACATAGGTTTCCATAGTAGAATAACTAGGGTATTTTCAATGTAAAGTTGTTGGACCGACTTTCTGGGTTCCAAGAGTAGATTCACGTAAGGGGCCAGAACACATTCCAGAATACAGACTAAGGTTACATTCTCAAAACAACGGTTTACAAAACGCAAGTCGGTAGGTCCTTAGGTTAGCCCGGGGGTTCTCAAACTTTTTCGTTCGCGTCGCCCCTCGAAACATATCCCCAGCTTGCGCGGCGCACCTTAGAACATAGGCCTATATAATTGCTGCATCTATGAAATTATAGGAAACTTTCGCGACGCCCCTGCAAGCCTACACTGTAAACAAATTCCTCTCAAAATGAGTAGAAAACAGTACTCAAAACGATGGGCACCAGTTGAGTGGTTTGTTGCTCTCAAAAATAGATGAGAGGCTAGCTCTCAAAGGAGCTATATGTCTATGCTCTCAAAATTAGTAGATTTCAGGTCTCAAAAATGGGCCAAGCAGCGCTAAAAATGAGTTTCTCACCTCTCAGTATTTGACGACTACTATCTCAAATTTATATTTTCGAATACTCAAAATAAACGCTCGACCGTACTCTTTCAGTGCCGATTATTTAGTGCTAATTTTCAAAATAATTTTTTATTGTATTTAAAAAAGTTGCTGATTAGGTGCTAACGAATCACGAAGTATACACACACTAAATCATTTTAAAAGTCACAACATAAAGTGAATAAATATAGAAGCAAAAAAAATAATTAAAGAAGGGGCAAAACAAAACTAAAGCAAAAAGACATAAAAGCGCAAAAACCACCAAAAAATCACGAAATGGGTATTAAGAAAATCATAATACAAAAAGCGCAAAATACTATCATGGCATAATAAATAAATAAAGAAAAGAAGACATCATACAAATACAAAAGCACAAAAAAAAACAAATCACAGAATGGGCAGGGACAGTAACAAAACAGTCAAAAAGTCAAAATATGAAAATTATAACAGGGCGAAAAAAAAATTCACGGAGCATCATCTTCCTCCATCTGCCGCAGGAACAGCTTTACAGGTCCACTTTTCGAGTATGCTTCTTTCATATTGAGGCATCTGCCTTGCAGNCGAAAAAAAAAATCACGGAGCATCATCTTCCTCCATCTGCCGCAGGAATAGCTTTACAGGTCCACTTTTCGAGTATGCTTCTTTCATATTGAGGCTGGTTGGTTGGTTGGTTGGTTTTGTATTTTTAAGGCGAACCACGTCGCTATCGCGCCACATTATCGCCTTCGGCTTTCCTTTTTACATACTCTCACTGTTTTGTACATTCGCATCTTCAGATGAAAACTAAAATCTTCGTTTGTGTTATGAACTTGATAAAATTGTTTTGTATAAAAAACCGATCTTGCACTGGTCTGTTTCCGAAACCTAAAATTTCTTCGAAGTCCACTGGTATGTTTTTGCTTCGCAGTTTGCTGAATAAAGCGTTGCGCTCCGCTCTCAGGGACGGGCATTCCATGACTAGATGCTTCACGGTTTCGTCTCCCTCACCACAGTTTCGGCACACCGGGCTATCCTGTAGATTAAATCTGTACATCCACGATCCGGTCTTGCCATGACCGCATCTGAGTCTCAATACAGCAACGGCTTCTCTTCTTCTTTTGATGGTCCTCCATTTGTTGGATCCTAGGTTTTCTGTCTTTAATACAATGCTCTGTGATGTAGTCAGTTTGATTTCGTTCAAAAAATCTCTTTCGATGTTTTGCTTGGTGATTGTTTTTAGCTCGTGTCTTGTCAGCCCGTTTGTTCTTTCATTGCTGGAGGTTCTTCCTCTCTTTGCTGCTTGATCCGCTGCTTCATTACCAGGGATGCCAATATGGGCGGGGATCCACTGTAAATTGATTGTATAACCATCTACCCTTAAACCTCTTATTTTTTCCTGAATTTGTTGGCTGAGATCAAAATGAGTTCTGCAACCCCAGCTTTTTAGTATAGCTAGCGCCGCCTTTGAGTCTGTTAGAATGACAAATTTGTCGGGGAGGTTGGTCGCTACCCAATCTAACGCTGTTTCAATTGCTGTAAGTTCAGCTGACAATATGGAGGATCTTCGGAGCATGCGAAATTCTTTTGTCTCGCCCGTTTTTTCTATATATACTCCACATCCGGTGTTTTCTTGTTCGTCTTTCGATCCGTCTGTGAATATTTTATTAAAATCCCTGTAAGTATTTTCTAAAAATGCTAATACTAATTGCACTGCTATCTGAGGATTCTTCTTTGTGGTTAGTCCGTCAATGTCCGTAAAGATATATTTTTCCATAAATTCCCAGGGGGCCATCAAGTTTTCAAAAAAATTTCTTTGTGTTGTCTGGTAGCTGAAACTTCTCTTTAAGTTCTTTATAGTCTTCCCAGATTATCGATTTGTTCTTAGAGATCTCCTTTACTATTAGGTCTCCCTTATGACATTCAGTCATTCTGTTAATATAAT
>JAGJRO010000259.1:0-66518 GCA_022832285.1 Lepidurus apus apus
AAAACCAAAGCTCAATTTGAAATAAACTTCTCAAGTACCATATGCTAGAAAAACGTATATTTTTCATTTGCGGAAACTTTCGATGTGGGTTTAAATCCCCGAACCCCCTGGGTACGGGCCTGAGCCTATTCGCCAACGTTTTTCGTCAATTCGCCAACGTTGGTGAATTGAAGATAGGGGTTGGACACCCCTGGTCTAGGCACAAGAGTACTCGCTATAGACTTGCCTGACTTCGGACCAAAACTAAAAGTCGACTTCCAAAGTTTAAGTCGACTAGCTAAAGGAAACGCTTATAAGCCCAAAGTTTAGCAAAGTCTACCTATCTCGAACGCTTATAAGCACAAAGTCTTGGGTAGACTTTTAAGTCGGCTTAAACTTTGGTCAAAACGAACGCGGCTATTGTTTACCACAACTGTCCATAAGTCGTGGAAAACAATGAGAGTGCTAGCTAGCTTGACTGAAGAAATAACCGAGGAAACTGTGAATGTTCAGGAAATCACCGAGGACATTGTTCGCTTAGCAAACAGCATTTGGCGAGATGGCTTTGAAACTTCGCAATCATCTGACGTCCAGCAATTGCTAGAATCTCAAGAAGAAGACTTGACCGAAGCTGATTTAGAACTTGTGTTGAATAAGGAAGACTCTGTAGAAGAAGAGACCGGAGCCAGTACAGATCAGACAAATTGGACTTCTAAAAGCCTGACAGAAGGTTTGAAGATTGTTCATCAGCTTTGCGAATATTTTATCAACACTGATCCTTCAATGGAAAGAAGCTTGATTTTTAAAAGAAAAATTGACGAGGCAATGCGTGAGTATCAGTCAGAGTTAACGCAGATGTTAAACGCTACAAATCAAGCGAAAATCACGGAAGTTTTTAAGCCAATATGTAAAACCGGCGACAATTAAGCTTGCTTTGGTGAACAGCGAAAATAAAAAAAAAAAATTTTCTGCTTTAGACCATCTTTTTTTTTTTTTTACTTTGGAACGTGTCCCTATCTTTCAATGCAAATTTCCATTCCACATTCGCGGTTTTCCTTATTTGCGGACTTTCTCCGGAACGTATCCTCCGCGAATAAGGAGCTTTGACTGTAGCCTACTTACTCTGAACACTATACGCGCCCGATCAGGGCACGTAGTTTCAGAAAGAGGCCAAGGCATTGAAAGAACAGAGTTTTCAAAACAAAGGGTTCAAAACTTGCCGGTATAACGAAAGAGTCCGTATGCATGGAGCAAGCTGATGGCACTTAGTATTCCAGTCTCTTTTAAAACGAAGGTTTTACTGTGCCTAATTCCAGAAGAATAGGGCATTTGAAGACAAGGCAGCACCATATTTCAATGGTATGCGTATTGCTACCTACAGTACAACCACTGCATGAGTTTGTTACCCGAGTCCAGCATCTCACTAACTTGATTACGAATCAATTCTTTTACATGAAATGCGCTCCTATACGGGGGCTACGAAACCGGATGTGCGCCTCCCGTTCCGTGACGTTTGAGCTGCCTAGCTCATAGTTTCTTTTCGCGAAGCAATCCAAATATTGTTCTATCCAAAGCGAAATATTTTGTCAAACCCATTATTTTTCTCTTCACTGAGCGGTGGGTCATACTTGAGCATAAGGTTGTCAAGATTAATTGTACAACCTTGAACTTGGCCACGTGCTTCGAAAGAAGTTTCGGCCTGTAATAGGACCAAGTTCTGCGGTATCCATCGCGCTTGGCTATCAAAATTCGTTACAATGTTCTGTCGTCAAAATTAGTTACAGCCCTACCCGTGCTCAGTCCTGTATTTTCAAATACTTTTTGGCAAGGCTCTAGCAACACTTCTTGGTGGGCCCAGATTCCGTTTGGTCATCCGCCAACTGAACGGGTACCGGTACCGCACATCTTGCAGGTATTCTTAAACTAACAAGACTCACTATACCGCGGCCTTCTGTGACGCCTATCTCTGTTCACAACGAACATCTTCTGGCAAAATTGTGTTGACTGGGTTACTGGATTCCTCCCTTCTAAAAGCAGTCACCTCGTGACGTCCATTTTGTCTCTAAAGTAGAAACTTACACGGCCTAGCTGCCTCAACAAATCGTTACCTACGATCAAATCGGCTATGTCGTTGTTGAACACGACAGCCTCGGTTGATGTAATTTTCCCGGCCAGTTCAACATTAATTTTCAAACTGCCCTGGACTGCTGAACATCGACAACCTCACCGTTTGCTTTGGATAGCTTAGTTTTCTATGGCACGATAGCATGACAGGAAGTAATGGTAATAAAACTACCATTTCTTTTGCATATTAGATTTCAAGAAGGAATAAATATAAATTAAATTGACAATAGCTGCGTTTTCTTTTGCTGTTATTCTCACTGTTCTGTTCCTTTTCTGCTATAAGCGTTTTATGTAATGTCTTACTACTGATATTGCAATATGTCTTACGGCTTACCGTCAAATAAGCGACTTATTTCAAAAATCGTAATCAATCTCCACAAATGCAAGGCACAGGTTCGAAAATTGGTAATCCAAAGAGCTCGTAACAGACTGACCAATACAATATAATCTAAAGGTAAGTAAAACAAAGTTTTTTCTTCCTTTTTCACACGGGTGTCTACTGTGAGTTCGCTTATAACCTGAAGGATCCTGTCGAATCAAAGATTCAAAAAGATTCTTCCAAGCAAAGATTCAAAAAGCGCGCCCAGGTCTTGGCCACAACAATGGCCGTTGTATTTGAATTTCGCCACGCACAGCCTCAAGTCTAACACGTCGGGCTAGCATGACCCTTTCTGTTTACATCTAAAAGCAGCAACTCGCATAAAAGCGGGTTGAGGCATGTTGTTGGAGGTATCCTAAAAGCAGCAAACCGCATAAGCGGGTTTAGCCATGTTGTAGGAGGCGTCTAAAAGCAGTAGACGCATAAGCGTCCTAACTTAACTTAACCAAACTTAACCTAACCTAACTTAACCTAACTTAACTTAACCTAACCTAACCTAACTTAACCTATCCTAACTTAACGTAACCTAAAATGCCCCGCCTGGGGCGAAAGAAGGCTTGTATGCTTTGCTGCGGATCGCTGGACGACCCTCCTAACATGGCTGAACCCGCTTTTATGCAAGTTGCTGCTTTTAGATGTAAACAGAAAGGGTCGTGATAGCCAATGCTAAGTCTAACGCGTGTTTTACTACATTTGATCCAAGGTTTAGACAACTTTACAACCTTCCTTGCGTAGCTCTATCGGCAGATCTCTGGCATTTTGTTAATTGGCACATTACATTCAAGACAGGTGTAATGGACGTGATTTATGAATTAAATATAAATAGTACGGACACGGATACTACACCAAAAACTTTACAATGCTTGTACACACAAGATTTCCCTGAAGGTGCTTTGGGAAAGCCTAAAACCCGTGTCGCCAACCCATCATTGTAAGTAAAACTAAAAATAGAAAACGGCAAGGGTTATATAATTTATTTATTTAAAAACATTTTTCCTTATTTCCAAGACCTAAATTGGGAACATGTCAAGAATGTAAAGACAAAGAGGCAGTCTATACATGTCCACGCTGCTTATTAAGAACGTGCAGTCTAGATTGCGTCAAAAGTCATAAAGAAACGACTGGTTGCGATGGGATCAGGGATAAAACGGCGTACAAAGCCATGTCACAGTTTTCTGACTTGGATCTCTTGAGTGGTAAGCCTCTTAAATTTCTATCATTAGACGCGGGTAAAATTGTATAAAAGAGGTAAAGGAATGGCTTTAATGGTCTGAATCCAAACCCTCTGGTCGGGTTCCTCAGGTGGAGCATCTTCTTCGTACATCATGATTCGTGTCAAATCGGGCACGTTTCGTAAGAGTTGCAGCTCTTGCTAAAGCAGAGAATACTTGAGATATATTAAGCTATTCTTCTAAAAAAACTACATTTTACCCTTTCGCGTTCCCTTCCCCATAGTCGGTTGGGTGACCGTGGATGAGATCTCCTGTAAATCACATCTTGAATGTGCTCGGTATCGCGTTTCAGTGCCACCATGTATCTACAGAAACGATTCTAGAAAAATGGCTATGGATGCAAGCACTTTACTTGATGAGCAGGGTAGACATTCCAATGAGTTGACATTTCTGGAGTTGCAATTGATACTTGAACGCTCGCTTTTGAGCTCTTTTGGAGATGACGTACAAATCTGCCAAACGTACTTGCATTTTCTAGAAAGAAAGGAATGTTTCAAGCGCATTACAGTGCTTGAGCTACATATTTACCACTAGTGTCTTGAAGGCGGCCTTAAGCTTGAGTCTAACGAGTTGAAGGAGTTCAAGTAAGGGAGGTATGGACATGTACGGTGGTAACGGATACTTGGAACAAGCTGAGCAATTATCCGTGTGGGCTATGTGATTTGTTAGGCTACTCCAAGCAATGTAGGGCTCTGTGCTGTCCGAAAAACGTCGACGAGGCTCACCTCTGAAGGCTGCCATGGTTGCTGACAGAATGTCGGCCGGATAAATCTGGCGAAAGAATAGGAAACTTCTACGTTTCTTTTTTTTTTGTCTACGCTCTGATAGGGTTGTACTTTTGTCCGTACCATTATTTTTTTTCATTGACTTCGACTTTGCCCCTTTAGATTACCGTTTGCTGGAGGAAGTGGGTAGATCCGTAGATGCGTACCATCGGGATAAAACCAGAACTATAACCCGCCAAGGAAAAGACTTACCTGTGGTAACTAAAAATATAAATGGATTGTCTCGGATTCGCTTCAATCCAACTTCCCTCTCCAGCATTTGCATAAACTGCGCGTGGCTGCTAGTAAGCGTGGTACTCGCCTCAATTTTCTGCCTCAGAATTTTTCCAAGCACCGTTCCAATACCACCATTCTCAACTTTAAAACCAATGTCATCCACTGGAGGATACTATGGAAGTTTCCGCAAGCTGATTTTGAAGTTGTGGACGAACGGTACGCAGCGTTTGAAAGAATGAGTCGCAAGCCTAACGTGAAACAGTGTATATTTAATTTTGTTTATTTCAATAGAATACCAGAAGATACGATCTTGAGCAACGCATTGGAAAAGTTTCTTGAACCTGGGCAAGCAGAGGAAGAGCTTTCTCGCAAATTGCAGTTTTACCAATCTGCTGGGTACTCGGCCATTCGTCTATTCTTGCCGATTGAATGGGAACCGGGCCAGAGTGGCAAGTAGGCAATTTTGCTTTTTACTAAGAGAAACGTCTGATTCTACTGTTTTGTTTTTGTGGGACAAATAGCTATGACGAACTCGAACAAGGGGCAACCTTCCAAGAGAATTTGAAAGGCAAAGTCCTAACGGAGCATCCGACGATTTATGTAGTTCTCCAAGACCATGCGCATTTGTACCCGTTACGGAAAGATACGACCAATGAAGAAATGGTGGCCAAAAAAATGAAAATGACGTATTATGAAGCTTCCGACGGGGAAATTACAGACTCGGAAACGGAACAAGGCTCACAAAAGAGTTTAGATCTCAAACAGCCAGAAAAGAAACCAAAGACAAGTTCCAGTTGGTCAATACCTGAATACAAGGATTTGTAACGCGTCAATACAAAGATACAATTTTTAATACGGTTTAAACGATGAAAAGTTTGTATAATTATAGGTACAGTATTACACGTTTTTTTTTTGCTTAATTATAATAATGCCTTGAGGGGAAAACCAGTGAAGCTGCTATGTTTGAAGGTATCCTTTGGATAGCTACAAACCTGCCTATAAAGTACCCACAGAATGTCACACCTTGATAATACTACATTGGAAGCAGTAACGTTGTGCTGATGTTAAAAAACAAAACAATAGTTAAATGCTTACATATGAGAGAAAAAGTCACCAGTTTCTTCCTTAAAGTCAATTTTAGCTGCAACTCATCAACAACTTGCGAAAAATCGTTTCAAAAATTAAAAATCTGTTCTTTACACACCCTTCAAACTTCGTGGATGGCAAAGCCGCTAGATCTCAGAGGGGGCTTCCAGCATTTCCATCAGGAAACTGTCGATGGGCGTGTCTCCAATCAATTTGAAAAAGAAGAAATGCTCTAGACATTTCAGTCCTATAGACCTGAGGGCTGGCAAACGCAGCAACAACTTGGCAAAACGACCAGGTTCTTCTGGATACGTGGTCCGAGTGTACTCTTCCAAGGCTGCATAGACTTTTTCACGCAAGACTTCCACCTGTGACACGGACTTTAGCCCTTTTGCGTCTAAAATTCCGACAAGCCATGAATCCATCTCTTCTCAAATTCCTCATTTTCATTTTATTTGTTAATTTTTACCAGGGTTAAACAGGACGATGGCTCGAAGACAGCCCACTTCCGCCTGGTCCATCCGCATTTCGCGTAGTTTGCACACTAGCTCCGTCAAAACTCGGTCAAAGATTGCACCTACACCAGCATTGTGAGCAGATTGCCGATGCACTACCAAACCCGTAGCCAGCATAATTCCATCCTTGACGTTAACGGAGCGGTGGGAGAAGGCTGCAATAAGTAGTTCGTTCCAGCCCGCCCGCAAGAGCACCACTTGATCATCCAAAGGAAGCGATGTAAAGTGAGGGATATGTTTGGCCCATTCGACCAACTGAACCAGCTGTTTGTCTGTAGCGTGACAAATGTTGGTCAAGGCGTCCTTATCGATGTAAAAACACACACATTACACGTCTTAAAAGAATTAGGAAAGGGTGTCTTACATCTGAATTTAATTGTGGTTCGTCCTTGCATTCTACTCGTCTCTCAGCTTCCAAAATCCGCTCAATGGGCATGTCACCTTGATTGGCTGAATTGGCTTCGGCCTCCTCACCACGCTCCTTGTTGCGCTGCCTTTCTTCTTGCACAGCTTCTCGCTTCATTCCCATCTGCAAACATTTCTGATAACGACAATACTGACAGCGATTTCGTTGGCGTTTATCAATGAGACATTGTCGATCTTCTCTGCAGGCATAGCTCAAGTCTTTGCGAACTGTACGCTTGAAGAATCCTTTGCAGCCTTCACAACTAGGAACAATCACTTTATTTGTCATTTTGACGTGAGATTAAAGAAAAAGGGAATGAGAGCTGTACCTGTAGACGCCATAGTGTTTACCGCTAGCTCTATCACCACAAATGCTACACAAATGCTTGGATCCGCTTAGAGGATGATTGGGTGGGTAAGGCTGAGATTTACTAGACCCATTACTGATGAAATTGCTGCTACCATGTCCGATGGAAAAGGAAGGTTGGGGGATGCTGCAACTAACATAATAACAATAATAACCTACTACTGCTTGTCAGAAGGGATTCAGATGTAACTCACCTGGGACTATTTGGGCTGCCTCCTCCACCCCCACTACCTCCAGGACTAAAACTTGCCATCATTAACGTTGCAGTGTCTGGTTTCATGTCAATGGGTGATTGAGGCCCCAGGTTTGACATCTTGATTTAAAATAAGGCGTACCACTTAAAACCTACAAGAAATGAAAGATGCACATAACTTTGAAGCCGAAGCTTGTGTGTGAAAGTAGTGTTTATGCTCCTAAAATTGAGCCTTCCCGCCAAGGTCATTTACCTCCTCACCCCAAGGTCTCACTTTTCTACTTCTAGGAAGTTTTGGTAATGGACACGGAGCGTAAAACTATTTTTTTGAGAGGATTGAACTGATAGAAAAATAATTAAGAATATACATGACACAACTTGCCTTACCTACGTTGATTAAATTGATCCTAAAGTAGTTACTGGAAGACGGTGCACAAAACACAACAAACTGACGACACGGCAACTTCTCGTGCGATGACGTCAAATCGCACACGGGATATAGCCACAAAGGCGGCTGCCAAAGAAGAGAACCTCCTCCCGTAGGCTGCTGCCACCTGTTTGTTATAAAATCACGGTTCGCTTTTACAACTTTTCCGGTTCTAGAAAGAAAAGACAAGGGGACCTACTTTTTGTTTCCGACCAACGCTACTAGAACCTGAAGCTCATTGCGAAAGTGCTAAATTTTTGCTATAAACTCTTTTAAATTTGAATTCACTCTTCACAAGTTCATTAACCGCAACCCTGCTTTAAATTAAAAGTCGTGACTTGGATTGTCACGCCCGAAGAAACGGGCGGCCTTGAAAAGGCTCTGGCTTCAATTTTGACAGTCCTTGGTAAGCGAATGATCAAACAACCTCAAACATGCGGCCTACCTCTTTTTCCCCCGTTCCAAAAAGTTAGCTACTTTCATATTTTTGGCTTTTGGGCCCTTGATGATACTAGCACTATATCATCAGTTTATCCATCTGAAAGCGACAGACATATTTGCGCGAGGACTAAAGCTACTGGAGTCATTAATCTTTACAACAATATATATCCAAGATTTCAAAAAGAGCCTTGCACCGGGCGTCTCCAGTATTCTCTCGCTTGGCCTTATGTCTAGTATCTCCAGTCACAGTTAACAAAGCTGATGGCATAGTCAGTACCAAATTTGCGAATAATGGCGTGGCAATTCGTTGGAGTGGGACAGTTTCAAGTTCCTCCTCTTTCCCCTGGACAAATTAGTGAACCTCAGTTTTCTTTCATTTTTCGGGGATTGCAAGGAAAAGACCACGAGTCTACTATTGACATGGAACTGTTTACCGCGAATTCGATATTAGTTAAGGAATCTTTCCCTTCGACGAAGAAAATATTACCCAAACTGAGTTCTGATTTGCACAGGCGACTCGCCGAGTCGCTAATTCGCCATAAAGAACGAATGACTCGATCCAAAGTTGCGGTATTGCCACCCATACCGAAAACAAAATTACGGGCTAAAGCTGCTTTCCAGTCATTTAAGCTAAGTAGCTCTAAAATACTTCCAGGAATACCTGTCCAAAGTGAGAAAGTCGAAGAAGACACTTTAACTGAAGCGCTGGAACCTTTCGCCAAAGAAAAATGCATGGAATCTGCAAGGTACCAGTTGTTGGCGAAAGACAGTCCTGTGCTTGGAGAAGAAGTAACTTGTGCCAACGACAATCAACATATGCAAACTTTTTACGTCCCATTGCTCCACGGGGACACTCACTTTCCTCATGGGCAGTTTGAAATTTCGCATATAAGCCCAATCGCAAGATCTAAACAATGTAAGTAGGTTAACTTTTGAAGAACGAGGGTACGTGGTGGTGACCTTTCATGAGCTTGGATTGACCTAGAAATTACCAAATCTAGGTCTTGAGTTACAAAGCTTACAATTTACGTTATTGAAAAATAATTTTAATAGGCCCCATACAGGCAAATAAATTGCAGCTATAACTGTATTTGCGTTGCTAGAATCTACAACAGTTTGGATATGATTGTGCACACAATTTCAGCCAATTTCCCTGATCACAAAATGCATAGCATAGTAAAAACGATCTCCGTAATCAATACTATATGTTTCATTTATGCTTCGTCTGCTAGGAAGATTGCATGCGAAGGACAGAAGCAATAATTGATCATGTCGCCTCCTTGTCCTTCCATCTCCGTACTTCTCTGTCCGGGATTGTACAGTAGAGATTCAACGACAGACCTTTCGAGCAAGCACTCCACTTTCGTTAGCCTGTGCTGGTCTAATCATTGAATGTAGAATTGTCAGTGATTTCCCAAATGGGTATTTGTTTAGGAACGGGTACGAATATATACTTTGACCTTGCATCTGAGCCACCAACTCTGGATTTCATCTGTGTGGTGTGTTTTTCTTGGTTTACAGGCTTGGAAAACCTACGCATAAATGACGCAAATTTCGGGGGCCAGCCTTGGGCTACCAGGCTTCAACGGCGACGATCTGAACCATTGCTGCATCCTGCGAGTCAAGATATCTGGTCGGCTGAAGACCTTGATTCAATGCCCGCTTCAGGTAAAACAGCAAAGAAAATGCGCTTGCTAGTGCTCTAAGGGGCAAACAAAAGGAAACGCATGAAACCGATCTGTCAGGCCGGACTTGTAGCTTTACTCCGGCTTGCCTCTTAAGTTGATCAACAATGAAAGATTATGAAGCGAGTGAAGTGAGTGGGCCGGGTTTCTTAGCTTTGCATAGAAACCGGCATGCATAGAAAGACGCTTCACAGCCCAGTTGCTCCAAACGAAATGGCTCGTTTTTATTCTTTTATTTTCTCGTTGCATATTTTGGACGACGAAACCAAACGTGATTAAGTGATGCAAAACAATTGTCTACAACATGAATAGCAAATATAAGTCTTACAACTACTAAGTTTTTATAGGAACTCTTCATATTTAATTCACGCTTCTTTATTTTTCATTGTTGAGCAACTGCGAGGCAGGCCTGAGTAACGCTACAAATCTGGCCTGTTGCAATTCGTTTCCCTGCGTACCCATTTTTTGCCCCTTATAGTACGCACAATATAATTTTGTATTAGACCCAGGGCCTTCTCGGCAAGCAGTTCGTCGCTTGAAACAGAATAAAAGCGTCGATAACTTAACTGTCCCAGACCAGGAACGTAGTCCTCCGACTCCTTTAAAAATACCAATCAATTTACGGAATTATGGTAACGGATATACGCCTCCTGATGCGCCAATAGTTTTTGTCCTTGGTAAGAACAGTATCATTATTAGGGAAAAAGCTGTTAAAGTAAAAAGCCCCTGCAATATATTATACACAATGTATAGGGGGGCCTGGTTCTGGCAAAATCTCGCATTGCGAGCAATTGACTTCCGTCTCGGAAGGCATGGTGCACATAAACATGTTATCCAGCCTTGGAATAGTGGCCAATGAATTGACTTCAGGTAACCCAAAGCTGGCTTATTGACCCTCCTTGTACTAAATGATTTCCGAAAAAAGACAATCGATACGACGCTACCAACGTACCTGCTTACAAGGCACTTGAAGTACTAGTTAATCGCCTATCAGGGTCCCCGTTCGCAAACTGCTACATAGTGTCAGGTAACTTGGTAACTTAGAAAAAAAATCAAGTTGATTTGAACATTGCAAGAAAAGGTTTCCCTCGACACATGCGAGACGCCGTGGAGTACTTGAGCAAAGTAAATAATAACAACAATGTAAATACATTAATGAGAACGACTAAAGTGACTTAAATCCTGCAGATGCAACGAATCGATGGTGTCGTCATCCTAGATTGGAGCGTCAAAAGCCTCGAGCGACAAGTTCAACTGGGGGCTCAACTGAAAGAGATCGACGTTCGGTTAGCCCGAAAGGATCTGGCCAATTACCGTACCCATGTTATCCCTGTGGCCGAGTTTTTCGATCAACAAGGATTACTTCATATTGTAAGTACCTCTTCTCCCTTTTTAAAGGCCTTCACGAAAGTAAAAAAAAAAATCTTTTTCTCAAACTAATGTTGTTGCAGGTAGCTGGTGAACGACCACCACAAGAAGTTTTTGAAGATTTAGTAGAAGAAATTCGTGGAATTTTGGCGTATCCACCTGGGGCTTTGTTACAACCGACACTCAACATTGACACAACACCAGAGACAAAGTCATCTCTTATCACGGGCTATAAATTTAATGAACGTCAGCGTTCTTCTTCAGCACCTTTATCATTACGAGATCAAATTCAAAGCCTTTCTCAGAAATACGGTGGCGGGACAGCCGTTCCACTAACAAAATCTGTCGATGCCATGGTTCAGATTCACCAATCTGAAAACGAATCCGATCCTAGGCAGAAAAAGGATATTGCTGGGAGAAGGCAAAGCTTTGACAGTGTCGATATTTTAATCAACGAAGAATTGAAACAAAACCACCTTGAAACGGCACCGTCGCCCAAACCCATAATTGAAGAAGACGCACTACCCGATACCCAAGACGCAGAAATTTACCCCAAGCATCAAACAGGCTCTCAAAAGGGCTACGGAATGCTCAAACCTGATGAAGTCGCCTTGGAGAAAGATATTGAGAATATCATAAACATGGTACAAGCTGATGCATTACTCGAGGTGGCACGGAACAAAAGCAAAAAAGCAGCGTAGATAAAACAACGTACATAAGAAAGGTCATAGCACAAATTTTCCCTCTTTACTCACATATTCCTGCGCACCAACAACTCGTAGCTAGTATAACACGGAAATGGTAACCCAACGCATAATGATAAGCCTCCAATTTGACTAATATGCGACCTGTTTCTTTTGTTGATCTGCAAGTAGATTATATGATATTGGAAAGGAAAAAGGCACTGCCATAAAAACTGCTGACGTGTGTCAGTATTTTAACCTTTTATTATTTGTACCGAGCAATATTAAAATCTGATAAATACAAAAGGACCTATTGATCGGCCTCCACCAAAAGACGGGAGTTTGCGCATTTCCCTGGCTGCTACATGCATACTGGCACAAAGCAAGTAGCGGCTAGGATCAAGACAGTTTTGGTTCAAAGATCTTAAGAGACAGAATCCCACGTAAGCCAAAAAGGGCGGAGTGAAAGCGATCAAGACAATAAGGAAACCAACTTGAAAAGCCACGTCTAATTTTAAAAACCTCGATTGCGGGCAAAAGGACATCGTGCCCTCGGCAGCAAGCAGCGTGTTTTTCAGTAACTTTGAAAGCAACTGTACACTTCTCCAGACGCCCAATCAAGCATGGTAAGTTTGTTTTAGTAGACTTGGGCTACCACAAAGGCTTATACTTTATCGGAAAATTGTGTCTAAATTTGTCTACCTACTATCTGGGTTGACGCTAATCATTATGGTAAGCCACGCACCGGCCCATACTAAACAAAAAATGTGACCTTTGATAAGAAACTTGGTACAAAACAAACAAACCACCCTAATGTTGAACAATAACGCTTGTTAACCCACATTATAGGCTGTATCTCGCTCGGATATCGACATTACTCCTTTGAAAGAAGCCAAATTGCCCATTATATTTGTACTAGGTAGGTCTAAAACGAGAACCAGACCCCACAATACATCTATTTTTGTTATCCGGTAGTAGAACTTTTTTCTCTCTTTTAGGCGGTCCAGGGTCGGGCAAAGGAACGCAATGCGAGAAAATTGTTGAAAAATATGGTTTCACGCACTTGTCGACGGGTGACTTGCTACGCGACGAAGTCTCTTCTGGTTCAGAGCGTGGCAAGCAATTAACTGCCATCATGGAGCGTGGGGAACTGGTCCCATTGGTATGTAAAATCTCTCTTTAAAAAAAAAAAGTCCTACTTGCGAGATGCATCCAACTCACGCTGGCTCTCTCTCACTATCTTTTCCAGGAAGTAGTTTTGGATTTGCTCAAGGAGGCCATGCTTTCCAAAGTGTCAACATCCAAAGGCTTTCTTATTGACGGATATCCCCGTGAGGTGGCCCAGGGCGTTCAATTTGAAGAGCAAGTAATACCAAAATTTACAGATAGTGCTGACACTTGAAGCCCCTCTTCCTTTCTTTGCCTTTAGATTGGATCGTGCAGCTTGGTATTATATTTTGATGTCAGTGACGAGACCATGACACAACGCCTCCTGCATCGTGGCTTGAGCTCGGGTCGCGTCGACGACAACGAAGAAACTATTCGCAAACGCTTGGACACGTTCCACAAGCACAGCAGGCCAGTGGTCGACTTTTACCACGACAAGTGTCGCACGGTAACGCCATACGAAAAATAAAATAAATCTTGAAATCCCTTTCTTCACACAACTCTGCATGCTGTCCGTCTTAGATTCCAGCTGAGCGTGACCCCAATGAAGTATTCAAAGACGTCTGCGAAAGCATTGACGCTCTGCAATGCTAAATCCAGCTATATGAGCTCAAATATTCGTCTCGGAAAATGTAAAAAAATGCTTTGAGTGATTTTGCAGTGCACAAGTGTATGAAATTTTATTGCAAAAAAAAACAAGTACAGTGTCATAAAGAAAATCCTATACCAAATGCAAGTGCAGGGGTCAAAACCTGTTCTTGCAAATCTAAATGATAACTCTCGTGCAAAAATTTGGCAGTTTTTTTACTTTGGCACACACATACATATCTGCACGATTTGTTCAGTTTATTTTTCGCTAATGCCCCACTTCCCCTACCGTGCAAGAACACCCGATTGCGGTGGGAGAAAAAGACTACTTTTTACCCTGGGAGTCACAGGCTAAAAAAGGCGCCCGATGCGAAAAGGATACTCCCCTTTGTTACTACACCAAAAGCATGCACACACGTATAAAAACGATGGTCCCGCAAGGGAAAAATAAAAAAATACACTAGTAGGTTTGATTGTACCGCAAAATATTAAGCCTCTTTTTCTTTTTTGGCGAAGCATTTTTTGACTTTCCTGCTGCGCGTCAAACCTAAAAGCTCCAAGCTCTTTCTCACTCTTAGAGTTCGGTGTGAGCTTGCGGGGCCTCTAATGAAGACAAAGACGCCACTTCCTTCCCCACTTCGTTACTGTAAAGTGGCAAATCTTCTTCCTTGTCCCCTTTACCGGGATTCATTTCTGAGACGGTGGAATCGCCCACGGAAACCAAACTACTCGCTTCCGTGTCGCTTATGTACCCTTCCTCGCCCGTATAATGTGTAGGATAGACCAGAAACTCCGCAGACGAATAAGCCACCAGATTGCGATTGGGAAAGTGCACCTTCCAGCGTTTTCTACAATCCCCAAATCAGAAATTTTCAGTGCTTAAGTGTCAAGAGGTGGACTACTAGTCAAAATAGAAGGTGCGGATTAAAAGAAATCGCAACTTACTCAGGGTGACGATCAAACATGATGGGCAAATATTCATCAACTGGGACTAGTTTCGGCAAGGGATTGGCTTCAAGTAATTTCCGCGCTCCAGACTGGGTTAATGCGTAGGACAAGGTCCAATATGAATAATCCACGGTAGACAAAAACTTGGCTCCTTCAACCCATCCTTCGCTATCCGGCTTGAGTCGTTTCCTACCCAAGTATCTAAAAACAGGATAGAATTAAAGCTCTCGAGTCTTGCATGTTTTTCTCTGAGTTCTAATTGCGCCGTGGTATAAACACGGTAAAAGACAAGTTTCGCAATTACTGCTATGGAAACGACATCAACTTTCTCTCATCAGAAAAGAAACAAAGCATTGCTGCTTACAAGAGCCACATGGTTTGAAGGCTATAAACCAAGGGCTTTGAGGGCAATTAAGAAGGAAAAGAAGAGAGAATTCATTGTTGCTTACATAAGGTCCCATGGAGCGGCCAATGAGTCGGCTTCTTGGATCAAAGCTTCAAACTTGTAGCGGAAAAAGGGCTCGAATCTAATGTCATCCTCGAAAATCAAAACCTTGCTAAGATTGCGGGCCACAGTCTGAATGGTAAAGAAGAGAAGAGATTACATTTTCTCGTCACGCGTGACATTTTTCGATATTACTTCTTGCCACACTTTGTAATGGGATAAAAAGCACCCAATCTCGCCCATGGTTAAAGGTCTTTTTGCCCGCGGATCAGCAAAGTTGGGCAACATATGGATCCCCATGTCATCCAGATAAGTATTGTTGAGTTGTCTGCAAAAAGATGAGACATACAATAAAAATTTTAATCGCCAAGTCTTGACTTAAAAGCAACTTCCATCGAGGAAGAGTGGAAGGATCACAGGATTGAAACAATTAGCGAAATACAACATCCTAGCTGTTTATAAAACAAGGAATGAGTGAAGGGAAAAAACCTTCTACAAATGCAATATGTACAAAACTTGACTGCATAATCGATCGTAACACGTGCACCTCACTGGAAAATGCACCCAAAACACTTCCTTCTCTGACGATTTCTTTAGCGTGCCTTGCTCAACGAAGCTTTCTTTGTTGGTTTTTTACCTAGCGACGGTCAAATCCCAAAACGAATATTGGAATACAACACACTAAGGCTTGCTTTTACAACAACTGAGCAAAAAGAACATCGACTTGGATGTAAAACGATCCAGCCCCCTCCCAACTTGGAAAATTTATTTTAAAGAATACACTGGTACTTTACCATCCGAATCAAGTAACCTGTAGCTCTTTGTAGCATACTTGAATTGTAGAAAAAGTACTTTCTTTAAATACAGGTATTGTTTTGCAAACGGAGTCAAGTAACAACAAATGATGCAAACCAAGTCTGTTTTCTACGTCTTTGCAACAAAAAACGAAAGGCATGACAGAACCGGAAAAAACACTTCTCTATGTAAACATAGTGAGTATCGTTTGACCTACACAGTTTGCAAAAAAAAAAAGTTGAAATCTCGGCCAGACGGCGGGGTTTCCAAATATTTACTTCTACTCTCTCGTTTTTCCCTTGAAAACCCCAAACTCGTCACTTTTTTGACACCAATTCTATCCATGCGCTCTATCTTTGAAGTAAAAAAGAGAGAAAAAGATCTTAGCCTTTTCTCCTGAACAAACACATTGCCAAAACCTTAACACAGAATCTGTGCGTACAGAACCGTGTATATAATCAACCGTATAAAAGGAGGGCACAGGGGGGGGGGGGACTGATAAACTTGTTGTATTTTCGTCCAATGGAGATGCCACATAAAGTTCTCCCAGCTGCAGCAATTAACGCAATAGTCTTAGAGCTATAGCATTTCCGCATATTCCCCTTTGAGAAAATATCAACGACATCAACTCATTGAACCATACACGATGGCATCTGACGACTGCTGAGAAGCAGCAATTTACCAAGTTATCTCCGCGTCACTCAATCATTGCTTGATTATACTATATAGCTTTACTTTCGCTACCCTCTACTCGGGTCATAAGAGGTTATTCATAAGAGGTTATTAAACAGTATAAACACGAGCGTGAGATGCATCGTAAGACCTAACAAATTCTAAACAAACCGGGCTTTAAAACTTCGTAGAAAACCGATAAAAGCCGATTGTAGTGCGGTAAAACCATTTGAGATGATCCATTCTTTACACGCGTTGGAGCCAATGTTATTGTTCCGCAAAAGTACGCTTACATAGAGACTACGCTCCTGTTCTGCGTCTGTTTCTGCTCAGCTTTGTTTATTAAGATCACTTTCTGGACAACGTAAACTTAACGCGATATACACCTTGTTGCTAACGTAACATAGCCATGCAACAACCCCCCCCCCCCGCACTTTGGTTTTTAGCCAAAAACCGGAAGGAAGGAAAGGGAAGAACCAGCTGGCCACTTCATTACAACCTCCCCAAGTGGAAAAGGAATGCCGACCAAACTTTGAGCTAAGAGCGAACGAGAACTATTTCGAGCTATATACCTGCCGTAAACTTCACGGTCAGCCGACCTGAAAACTATTGCATGCAATTTGACTCGTAGACTAAATACGCATTTTCGACTCAATTGCTACAAAAACTTGCCCAATTTTTTTCGCAAGTTAAAACTAATGCTTGGCACGTGAAATAATAATCAGCGTTTTTCCTTTTCTATGTCCCGAGGAGAGAAAATTTCGAAAGAAAAAACGGGGACGAAAATAGATATTTTAAAAAAAATACCACCACCTGGGTAGCTTCCAGATATTTTTTTTACGACCATATAACCCAAAAGGATACGCATGTATCTCGGATAACCAAACACTGTAACAAGCTGCCCCTAAAAAGAAATTCTTGAAGAAAGTTTGTTTACAATAAGCAAGCCATAAGCTTCTAACCTGTCCACTATTAACAGTACCAGTGGTATTTTAAATGGAAGGGCGCGAAAGGAAAGATCTCTTTCTCTCTCTACGGATTGGATGACACCGCTGGATGGGCGATACATAACAGGCCGCATTAGGCCGCGAAAAAAAATTTATTAACCGTCTGATCACTCACCGACTATGTGCCACCGGCAAAGAATAATAGGATGCTGATGCCATACAGAAGACGAATAGCGCTGGCACTGGCTGTACAGTATTAAGCCTCCCAGCCCACTATCTATAGTTGACGACACGGAAGCAGAAACATCTCTCATTCACTTTTCCCCCCGATAAAACCAGCAGTCGCTGGCCAATATGTCTACTTTTTCCCCCTACTGGCATATAAACGACACGAACCGAACCGAACCCAATGCAAGGCACTTTTCTTCAAAGCATCAGATGAATTTTTATGTCATTGGGTAGATGCTTAACAAGCGTATTGTATCCTCCTAACGTCAAAACAGCGTTTCAATTTCTCAACGTCTCTGTTTGTGACACAAAAGGCGCACATTATCAGCTCAAGTATCTTCTCAAAAAGATATTACATAATTGGAGCCCCATTTCCACTTCGGAGGACTTGCAAGTAATGTCTATATAACGTAATAATTGTGGACCCAACCCCACTGGCATACACTCACTATTGATTTACAATACAACTCCCTTCGACAGCTTCCGATAGAAAAGCGGATTAGAATATATAAATCTTTACTACTACAATTCACAGACACAAACAGACAAATTCGGTACTGTATTCTTCTTCTTCGCCCCTTATTTTTTTCTTCGTCATTACCCATAAAATGGGGTATAGAGCATAGAATCAATCTCATGGAGTATTTTTCTTCCTCCTGGTGGGTAAAAGTGGGTTTAGGTTATGGTATTATGGTTTAGCCCCCTCCAGACATATATCGTATCAACACGGCTTTTTCAAAGAAATATATATAACTTTTGTACCACGCAGCTAATAGAATTTATTTCCCGGCCGGAATAGTAAAAATGAACCCCCGTTTGGATAAAAAGGCGCTTGCGCTTCGTTCCGACAGCAGATCCCGAGCCTTAGAAGTAAGATATAGTTGGGGTGATGAGTCTCAGACGAAAACATAACGTCTAGAGAGTCAAAAGTCCCAGAATATAGTGCGGTGCGTTGCGGTGTGGTATGTGTGCGTGTAGTACACCTAATTAGTGTGTTCGAGTCTCAACAAAAACTTTTCATTCTCTGCATGAATAGTTCTAATTTTCTAAAACGTGTTCTAAACTTCTCCCCTTCTCCCCGCTCCTATATCTAATTTAGAACCAAATTAACGAGCAACTTGTGTGGGCTTCATTCAGGTAATTGGGACTAAAATTCGTGAGAGAATTTGGCTAAAATACATCGGTCTTGGGAATACAAAACGTGCGTCGAAAGTAACAAGAGACTTAAAAAGCAATCAGCTCCAGCACACGTACGACCGTTGAAAATTAGGTAAGCCGTAATTGACCATACCCATGCACGTGAACGAGTTTCGCTTTTATATTTATCTAACTTTAAAAAAATCGAACTTTTCCCCCCAAGATGTCGTTCATAATTGCACTATGCAAAACAGCACCCTCACGGAGGCTTAACCAATTAGGTCGTGGCAAATACCATTAAAATAAGGAAAATAAATTGTGTTCTCACATTAAAAAGGACGACTTAAAGCAGCTGTCGCTTCTCTCGTATTGTTTTATACTGGTAGAATGGAATACGAAATCCAGCTTCCACCATTCTTTTCCTAGAATCTAATTCTTCCAACGCTTTTCAGTCGTTGCTTGGCCTGCTTATGCTCTTCCATCGAGGAAACAAGTGACAAGAAAACCCTTTTTCGACTGTCGGTCCTCTCCATCAAAGCAGCTTTGTGCGCCCACTTTCTTGGCATTCAGTCCCTAAAAAAAAACGATTGCTTTGCCATGAAGAGAATTCCGCCTGGCCAATGAAGTGGCATTGAAGGGTGTGTACAGTCCAGCCAAGAAGCCAAGCCATGGCGCTAATGAATAATTCCTCGGACGTTTATGCTAATGAAACCTACGAAATCTCCTGCTATTCCTCCGAATTCGAGCTGAGAAATCAATCGGTCTGTAATGCATCCTGTTTGGAAGAATTCCTGGAATCGTGCCGTTCACAGCTCCAGCTCCAGTTCGTTTATATGATAAGTGTGCCCGTGATGCTCTTTTTCTGCGCTCTCACCGTCATTATTAACGTCATTATCGTCATATCTGTCCGCTGGATGAGGAAACCCTTGACACCTACCATGTGCTTCAGTGTGAGCCTCGCCGGAGCCGATGCTTGTGCCTCTTTTGTAATCGGCCTCGGACTATTCGTTAATAGGTAAGAATCATATTACCTTCCCGCCGATTCTCGAATCTACTTTCGGTTTCTTTTCTTAATTAATACGAATTACAATTACTTTTTCAACCTTCTATATATCTGGTCTATTAATGTTACCTATTATTACCTTAACTATTAAGATGTATGTTTTACCAATATGCTTACATGTTTTGCCATGTTGGCTATTAGTTACTCACTAAAACTGCTTCGGCGAAGCTTTATTTTAAAGACACTGCGATTTTTTTCGTAAATGTACAACAAATATACGTAAATGCGCATTACAATTGTCTAATTGTAACGACGTTTACTATATTTTATCCGTACTATTACGTATTTCAGCAATTTTCAGCCATTTTTACCTTCATATCCTGTTTTTATAGAGTAATATTACAATTATTTCGTATTTTTACTATTTCAATATTGATACAAAAAGGTACCAGAACTTTTCTGGAATACATTTCCATATCTTAAAAATTTTAGGGAACATTATAATCAAACGAGAGACAAGAACGAGAAAATTCCTCATACAAAATAAAATAACAACATTCATTATACGCTAACAAGGGTAATTAACCTTTAATTATGATTCCAAATATTACATTGTTCAACTTTTTTTTTAACCAAACCTATTTCACATGGCCCCTTCAACAACGAAATTTACTAAAAAAATTATCGGATTCCTGATGAAATCCCGGGATAAATATGAGCTGCATTGACACATCTTTGACTTGGAAGCCACCAGTTTTTGAGCCCTTCGGTAGTATAGTAGATTAAAATACAAAAAAAGAAAAAAAGTAGGACAAAAAATCTTATCAGCCACTTCATTAGAGTTTCATAGAAGTAATAAGATATTAAGCCTCACTGCTGCCGTTCTACGCAAAGTACACGAGATTACAAGTCCATGCACACATGGGGTAGTTGTATCTAATAAAGCTCTTAACGTCATCGTCATGGAGCTCATTCATAATTAACTCGTTGGGAGGGATGGGGGGTAAACGATGGCGTATCAAATGAGAAACTTGTACGCATCTCCCAACTGTTGCATTTGCACCGAACTGAGAAAAAGCAAACAGCACGGCCTTGAATCAACATTCCCTACGAGCACAGCTTGCATTTCGAGTTGATCACCACGTTCCAACAACAATGGGTCACCGAAATAACAAGCAAAACTGTTTGACCACTCCCCTTAAACTGTCTTCCCTTCTTTTTATAGGAAAAACGAAACCCCTGGGGTAAAAAAGCCACCATCAAATTTCCAACGCACTTTTTTTCTCAACTTTTTTAGGGGGTTCTTGGTAGAAGAAGAAAAAGTTTAGCAATCTCGGATTTCGTTCCCAAACTTGACAAGTAATAGCTGACGGACATGCGGGAATACTAATAAAACACCTTAACTTGTCAACGAGCATAACGGAGCCCAACCTAACCTCTTTATCTACAACTTCTCTAACCTAACGACTTGTACTCTTTATCTAGCTCACGCTAAGAAAAATAAATCTTCATATAACCGAGTGATTCCAAGAATGATTTGGTAAACCGTTCAAGCTCTACTAAATCCGCTGAAGTTTTCTCCAAACTCATCACATTAATCTTCAACTTAAATAAAAGCTATTAGGTTAAAACATACAATATTTGCTCGAGTTTGCAATCATGTCCACATGTTCAATCTAATAAGATCACAAGCTCAGCTATGTGGAATCTTCCTCCACATTTTGCTACATTTTGCGAATTAAAAAGACTTCGTTTCCACAGTTTCCTGAAAGCTTTATCAGTGGATCTGGATTCGTTGAACCAATGTTTTTTCCTCGTCTTGGAAGTGATGCGTTTAAGCGGCGTTATCGTTACGGTAGCGCATCTCTTAGCACTGGCCATCAATCACTACATCGGAATCCTGAAACCTTTCCAATACGCATCCATTATGACCCCTAGAACGGTTTCCGTTTGCATTATCGCGATGTGGATCTGTCCTTATCTAGCCCTCATTGGTCACTTTGCCAGCATCGAAGGCCAAGGCTTCCAGGTAATTTGATTAACGGACAGACAAATCTACCAAAAAATTAACTCGGCAGCTAGCAATCATCCATTCTCGAACAAAAAACCTTTTTCTTTCATCTTCTCTACCCCACTTAGGACAAACAGTGCACGGAAATTACGTTCTTGAAACAATTCAAATTTCGCGCTCAATTCGCCACCTTTTTCTTCGTCCCGCTCTTCTGCATGATCTTCATATACGCACACATCTTTGTAATCGTCCGCAAACACCAAGCCTTGCGTCGGAAACTCACCCAACGCCAAAGTCAGACCCGATCGACCACTCCAAGTCAGCGTACAGAAAACGGCTCGGTTCGCTGGAATCGAACGAGTTGCAACTATGTCGAGTCAACTTTGGACGCCAATAAACCAAAGCCTGACTGGCCTAAACGCGCTTCAAGTCACAAAATATCTACGTCTTCTTCGCCCATTCTCTTGACTGTGTCAGAATCCTCTTCTAGGCCCTCAACTCGAAATGGGGGACCGTCCGTAGCCGCCATGAGGCAGAACATCAAGGTAAATGCATAAGTAAAGTAACCCGCTAAGTAGAATTAATAAAGTATTGTCTTGTTTTTCCCCGAGCAATCCATTAGGCGGTTATCACCACTTTACTCATCGTGGGAACCTGCGTTCTGGGATGGATGCCCGCAGTGATCTGGTTCATCACCTTATGCAACGATTGCGTGCTATCCTTTCAAGATGTGGCGCCTTTGGGAAAAGTGGGAGTTGGTATTGCAGTCAATAGTCTCATTATTCTGAAATCTCTCCTCGACCCCATCATCTACACTCTACGTATGAAAGACTGTCAGGTAATTCAATTCCCCCAAACCCAAAGTACTTTAAAACAGAAGAAATGTAAAAAGCCGGAATATTGCACTTAAGAGCTCCATGCTACTCTCTCCTAGATCGCATTTCGTCGCATGAGAAACGAACTCTACAATGCTTGCCGTTGTCAAGGCCACCATAATGAAGCCACTGCTTCGGCTACCCATTGCTACCGGAGCATCGACGACGGGCGATCCAGGCGATCGAGCATGCAACGCTCGCTCTGTTACCGAGGCAGTAGTTCCTTGACCAACGAAACGGATTCCACTCCTTTACGACGCAGCAGTCGGTTTCGCGATTTGAATTCTAAACATAAAATCGCACTGCCCACCACGGTCAACGAAGTCAGTGAGCGAGACGCGAGTACTACCTACAACGGACATTTCTTACCCTCTGTGGACCCCTCGCTAGAAATCCCGGACAAGCCTCTAGAGTTGCTTTGTATGACAACTTCATCACCACCTGTCCTTCGGAGGTCAAATTCAGTGCCCACCCAATGCAAGAACGGGAAAAGCCTACGACGGAAGACTTCACTCATTCTTTTTTCGTAATCAGTTTTCGCTTTTCCTTTTTTTTACACCAATTATTAAGAGGGACCATGTAAGCTGTCCAATATAAGCCAATATATCGATTCATGTCCATCACATCTGACCCTTCCTTGCTCTAATCTAATGCGCTTCACTCTTGAGCAAAAAAAAAAAAAATATCTGCCAGGGATTTCCTTTTCTTTTATCATAAAAATTAATTATAATTAAGTTTCGTTTGTCATCTTTGCCACAGTGGTCTTTACACCATAATCCCCCTAAAAAATATATGTATCTCCGAGGAGGTTCATTACGTTCCTCATAAAGTTTGGATAAAAATTCGGGCCCCAGGGCGTAGCCATCCGCGGAAACATCGAACGTCATAGGCAGGGGTGGCAACCAAAATGCGAAGCAGGTAAGAACAGTGTTCTGAAACTCGAATGCCACGAAGTACGCCGCGGTGCAAGCCGCTTAGAGCACGAGGGTCGGAGGTTGAGGGCAATCCTTTGTTTGGTAAGGCGCATGGCGGAAAGCGAGGTCGGGAACAGCTGATGTAAGAAAAACGGCCTGTTTCAGCGGTTTTGTAGGCGATTGGAAACTGCAGGCGTTTTGTATGGACTGGCCATAGTAGACCAACCGAGGGTCCGTAACTCACCGGGGATACGTAGAGTCCGATCATGGGGATGTGCCTCTCCAAAAGAGGAAAGTGGTGATCAGTATAAGCGTAGTTTCATCCACCGATCGAATAGTTAGTCCCGTGAGATTCGAGAAGGCAAGCATAGAGCTGTGCTGATAACGCTGCAATTGCTTGACTCAGCGGCATCGTTCATGACGGAAGGGTAAAGGCGTTGAAGACCGCGCGTGGCCTCGGAGGAGCCTGGAAATGAGATATCGACGCCGGAGGGCTTGTAACTGAGGAGCGGCTCAAGAACGCACCAGGAAGGAACGTTCGAATTGGAATCTGGACAGCTTGTCAAGTACGTCATAGAGTGAACCGAGGATTGGGTGGCAGGGGTGAGCAACGGAAACAAAATAATGCAAATACCACAAATATCTTGAAATTTTGTTATCTTTTCAAATTTGTTTTTCTCCCACCCTATTTTCACCGACAAACGAGTGGAATAGTTTGTAGTAGTGCTTCTTCTTTTTTGTGCGTTGATATTCTACGCCGTGGTGCTGGATACATGTTGATGTTTCAGTTCATCTTAGGAAACCGAGACTTTAAAATGTATAGGCTAAAACAGCGATTAGTGCGATAGCGAAGTTTCCTGGTGTTGCTGGACTTTTTGAGATAATGCGACACTAAGGAAATGTAGTATAACTTAAAATAACTATGTTTACTCTAAGCACAGAAAGCTAAATCACTTTAGTGGCCACACGCCATTTTCCAGAATAACGTTATATGTAACAGGAACTATAAGAATTGTCATTGTACCTCACACGGAAAACGAAATTAATAAAATAACGCTCCAAGAAATGGTAATAGAAACGTATATGTAAAAATAACGGTTTTAAGCGGGGTAGAAAAACAAAACTAAAAGAGAAACAGAAACGAAAAGGGAAGCGAAATATTCTTCTGAAGAATACCAATCCAAGTAATGGAAACGTTACAGAACTCGTTACCCACCCCTGCTTATACGAATACTGAAGGCCCTTTATAAACACAATGAGAGCAAAGTCCTTAGCCTCATCGACATTGTTCAAATGTTCGGAGAATATACAGGTTTACGTGGGGCTTTAATTGTCACACATGGGGGGCGCGCTATTTTTATCTCGGGTGGTGGGAGTTATTATCATATTTGATTGCCATGTGCATTAGTGATCATTTAGGTCGCGAAGATACTACGTGACAGCAAAGCCACACATGTGCATATAATCTAAATGATTCTGCTATATAAACAAAGCATACTAGGTACCCTTCCGCGTCTATTTCACGCGAGTTGCCTCCAGATTACAGACGCGAATAGCCATCACAATGTATCCCTATTCGGAGACTTTTTGTCCGAAAGGTCTCCTGGCGCTCCTAACTAGCACTTTCCTCATCCTCATCGAGCCAACTTTCCTCCACCAAACCGAAGCAATACATTGTGGCCCAAAAATGTATCGGCGTAAAGCGACTTTGCTATGGGTAAGTTACATACATTTCCTTTAAGCCTAAAACTTCGAAGATTTTCTATATCTTTCTTCGACTTTCCTTCCGACACCACCAGCCTTTGGTCAGCGAAAGCACCTGTGGCGCCAAGACGTGTCTTTGTCAGCAACTCCGTACGTATAAAAATAAAAAATAAAAATAATAAGTAAACTTAAAAATACTGTTTTGCTTCCCAAATTTTAACCAACTGCAGTTCATATCAAACTTTCGACGCTACAGGTAGCTGGACGAGTTTCAGTGCCTACCAAACGTGTGCCGATTAACCTGGGAACAAAGCCTTGCGACCCCAACAATCATGCGTCTGGGAGGTAAAGTGCTGACAGCAGAACATATTACAAGTGTTACTCTTTCATAAGAAATTAATACCACGTTTGATATTTTCAGGTTGATGCAACGAATAAAGAAATCGAACCAGCAGCCTCCAAAACCATGACTGACTTAATAGCCTGCCGACTTCCAACTAAAAGGAGTCGAAGATATAAAAAACTGTGCGCTGCTGGTCAATTGCTGCTGGAGGACACAAATCCTCGACCTGAGCCACAAGATTCGTCACCTGTTGAGCTACCAAGAACGATTTCTTGATGCGAAGCGAATAGTACCATTCGGGCACTGCCGTACGCCATTGGGCGCCACACTATGAAGGCTCTTTTGATGCTCGATTCTCAAGTTCGCGTCCCCATTTCTACGAAGTGCATTGGAATTCCAGGTACAGTCGAATCTAATTCATACTTCTCCTAGTTGTATTTAACAATTGCATTTTCCTAACCGATCAGGGTGTTACGTGAGGTACAGTACAAGAACAAAGAGCCTTTCCTTCGAATTCAATCAATGCAATTTAATTTCAACGGTGGGACCTACACGTATTCAAATGCATTTAGCTAATGATACTGTAAGTAAATATGTCATGATTGCTATTTCGAACGATTTTAAACAATTATCTTTTCAGGGTGAGTACTGGTTATGGGGATATTCGGGAATATCAACCGGAAACTGTATTTTGTTGGATGAAACCAAAACGCCGATGACAATGGATCGATTGTGCAACCAAATTGGGGATGTCCGCGTTTTCGATTTCAATTATCAATATAACCCTCCGTTAGAATATTGGTAAGTTATACGACTTGATGCGGACAAAATATTGTCACCAACCTCTCTACCTGTTTTTGTAGGATGTGCGATTATTGGTATCAGGGCAAACACACCGAAAGCATTGCGAAATACTACTTCTCCGCGGGTGGTCCCATTGACATGCCTCTGGACGTGCGTGCCCCTGGGTTCTCAGTAGCCGAGTCTTCTTTCGACTGTGGAATTCCTTAGATGCTACAGATACTATTTCTTTTTAAGGGGGTCAACACTAAATTGGCACTGCAGCTTTTGGGGCATGTTTGGTTTTGACCGAGAAGCCTTTTTCTTTAGAATTCTTATTTAACTTTACTCCAAGTGCTGATTTCAAGTAAACACGTTTAGAATGTGAATGACGCTTTACTATTAAACATGTACGAAGCCTGCTTATTGAAATATAATCCCCCACCAATTGGACCGAAGCCTACCGTATACTCGCTATGGATGTTACTGTAGAAGAGAGCAGCTGTCACTCTATAGATGAAAGTAGTAGAGTGAATTTGACACGTGTGATGAGTAAACAGACCATCGCATTGTTCTACATGCAACACACGGTAACAATCAAGCTAAACTATGTGTAGTGCTGTGTGTGGTACCAAGTTGGACAAGGAATAGAAACGATGCCTGATGATAACCCTGACTAAGATCGACAAGTCTCCTCGATATCGGTACTGCAGAATGGTTTCCCGAAATCGTCAATGCCTGTCCCAGGGAAGACATGCTGCGCGAGCTGTAAATCCCTCTTCCCTAATACACGGAGCAGGGTGGGTCCAGTAGGATTGCCGTGGACCGAGTAATAGCAAAATCATACCGGGACTCAAACTGCGGCGCGAATAAGCGAGCCCGAAACGTCTCGGCCGCCTCGAAGATGTCGACAGAAAAGTGGGCTGCTTTCGAGTAGCACGGTCGGTTTTTGCATACGGAGCAGAATTTGGCGAACAAACAGAGGTCGCCGATGTATTGGTTAGTCCCGTGATGAAGCGCTTATCGCCGAACGATATCCCTTAGCGCCTCTGCGAACTTGCGAAAGATTCCAGAAGCGGCGCGGCAAACCGAACGTTAGATGCACGCCTTGGAGACTGGGCTGGGACAAAAAAGGCTTTTGATAATGCATTTGCCAGGGAGGCCGGAATGCCTGGGGTTAACTATCTGTTGAGGAAAGCTATGGCGGAGTTGCTGTCATTGTACTGAACCACCGGCACCGAGTCGGGGATGCTATGGTTGACGCTTGAGCACAAAGGATTTGAGGTACGGCGGAAACCCGAAAGTTTCTGCAAAAGACAACCGAGGGCCTTCAACGATGTCTTCAACGGAGGTTGCCAGAATGGTACCAAGTAACCTTTTGCGACCTTTTGTTCACTGTAAGACGTTGGGATTGCCCGAAGCAGGCTACGATTTCCGGGTAGATCTAGCCGTGCGCCTGATACCGAAACCAACCAAACTTCCACGGCTGAGCGAAAACCAAGTGTCGACGATAACTTTCTTGAATTTATAAACAAGCTTTTCTTTCCATTACCAACAAGCGACAGTGAGGGATTGATATTGGGTGGTACGGAACTCACAATACACGTTAGGGCGAACCAGCGAGTTACAGGCACATGAAGGTGACCCGGGGGTAAACAGCTACACAATCGAAGTGACAAATACTGGCATAAGAACGTCGTTGTCATTTAAACATGATGCAGGACGATGGGCGTTAATTTTCCTTACTGCGCCTAAAGCGAGGCGGGGAACAAGAAAGGATCGTTTCCGATCTCGGAAGTAGAAGGATCAACGGTTGCCTCTACCACGAGATGGGCTGTGGCGGTCGGTACGGTACACTCGTTCAGATAATTGCTCCTGAAGGACCATCGTCAGAGCCTAGGTTAGAGCGATGGCAGGTATCGCGCCACGAAAGCAGAGCCAAGCTCTTGGCCGCCTGGGACGCGAAGCAATTTGGATCATGTAACAACCTATCCCTGATAGGAGCCGCCGCGGCCAAGTTCAAGTTGTACAATGAAGTTGAATAATGTGGTAAGGTTACGTGCGAAGAAGAGAAGAGAAGGCGAAAACAGTTGATGGTAAAGGGTAGGTGGTAAGGGGGTCGGAGACGGTTGTGGACGAAAGTTGTGGCCGGAGCGGGAGCTCGAGAACATAGTACAGGGCACTGAAGTTGGGTGTGGTCGTTTGAGCGCTAGAAATCGCTAAGTGACCCAACTGGCGAATTCACCGAGGCGACTAAACACGGAAATGTCCAAACTTAGGGAGTTTTGCTGGAGCAAGCGTACTGGGACCAGAAATACAAAGTCTCAATATGGAACTGACAGAGCAAAGCTGACTGACGGTACACCCTGAGCAAAGTGAGGAAGGGTGGAGCGAGGGCAGAGCCTCGGATGCTAGGTCAACGTAGTTGCTAGAAGGGTCGCTACCCTGAAGATAAATGTAGTATCATGCTCAAAAAATCTACCCAACGGATAGCCTAGAGATAGCTTATCCAATTATTTTTCTTGGCTTTTACTGACCAGCGGGTTTAAACTTCTCTTTCATTCACGTCTTTCATATCCAAATCAAACTCTTAAAGCGTGTTCTCATGACTGACCTTATTGTTAGGACCTTCGGTTTACACCGAAATGAGTAAAAGTATAGAGAACAGTTTAGCTTAGTCGGACACGCTTTAGGAGTTCGGTTTGGTTGGTAAGGTTGGCGTTGTTTAGAATTGAGACTGGGCGATATTCTTGACCGCAAAAAGTACAAGACCGTCAAACATGGACATAAGCTACAAATCCAGAGAAGCGTTGCACCCGGCCACTAGAGGCTATAATATCACTGAGTTTTAGTCCTCTATGGTTACTACTGTACAGTGTTACTATATAGTATTATAGTGTTACTATAATTACAGTGTTACTCTATAGTTACTACTGTGTACAGTGCGTCCAACACTGGAATGCCATCTACCCTGTGTAGGAAAAAAAGATGTATTCCGAGTAACGACAGGCGTAAGGGGACACGGTGACGGCCTTATGGGAGATAGGGGGCATCGCGCACGACTAATTTAGTTGGTGTGCCCTTAGGGCAAAACGCCAACCAAAAAAAGCAAATTGAAAAAACGTCTGGCAAACATCGCAGTCTTCGACAAGCGTCTCCAAGATATCCAAAGACGAGCAAAAGCGAACTCTCCTATGCAAGGGACACAGGGCACAGCCAACGCTTTACTCCCCAGTGTTGCCAGGTTTGGCAATTTCTCGCAAAATTTGGCGATATGAATTGGCGAGAATTTTACGACACTTAGTGCTGGCGGTTTGTTTGGCCAGCTAACTATCACCTTGCTTTTGTATTTAAAAAAATATATTGCTATTGCTATCCTACTTTGCTATTTTCATTTACATTCTTTTTCCAATCCAAGGTAAAATCCGGGTTATAGATGAGGTCTGGGGGTCAATTACACGAACTAAAAGTCATGACCACAGTATAAAGGTTTGTTGTTGAAACCTGACAAGTTTGGCAAACGACACGTACGTAATATATCTTGCATGGAGCAGAATTTTTCAAATATATTTACAATGTTACCTAACTTCTTTGTGTTTTTAGCTATATTTATTTTTTCGCGATTTTGGGAGCACTTTTCGCGAGCAATCTTTAAAAAAGCTGGCAACACTGCCACTCCCTGTGGAAGCGGAACGAGTGCCGGATCAAGACGTGGCTGCGCTGGCAATCCGAGGAGGCCAGGGCAGTGCTTGGCTGGCTCTCTGGCACTCGGATTTCTGTTCGGTTCATAACACATATTCGAGACAACGGAATATCCCCATCGGGAATAGAGAACAAAGGCTGAAACGGAATTCTTGATCCGATGGCTCTACCATGCTGCTTGCTATAAGTGAAACGAAAAAACGTCCGTAAGGTTGCGGCCTACGTGGCAAATACCGGGGGCCGCCGAGCAGGAAAGGGCTTATTTCGGACGACTGCAGTCCGGTGTACAGAAAGATCCTTTGGCTAAGGCCCGTCAAGAGGTGAATGGTCAAGTTTAGAGAGCCTGCATGTTGACGTGCTTCTGGTAAGTGGCTAATTGCCCAAGCCGGATCTTGCCCGGAGATAGTGCGACTACAGTCACCCTTCTCGCCGATAAAGTCCCCTTACAAATCTTCGTCCATAGGGAACCCAATTGTACAACCTTTTTCCGTCGGGCCAACTCGGCACTAATTCGTTACACCCCACATTCGGTTTGTGTTCTCGATCTTTCCTTTCCTAACGATTTTGACGGTCCTAGCCTAAGCTAGCGTGACTACAAAATAATGATTGCAATATTTTACTGTCAGGGTTTTGTTGTTGAGCCAAAGCTCCCTCCAAATGTCAATTAGATGGGAGAGTTCAGAGTGGGGTGAACCAAACGTCCTGCAAACAAGTCAATTTTCACTCTTGAACTTTGAAACCCTAGTACTAAAATACTAAATCTAACTTCCGGATATATTACTCTGGAAGTCTGAACATTCAAAGCTAGTGAACGATAAGCTTTACTGTTGGCTTTCATTGTTGCCCTCAAGAGTTCAACCACTGCTTACGGGCACACAACCCATTAAAAGCGTTGAGAAGACCTGAATTGACAAACGTCAAGTTTTAGTGACTTCTAGCAGACAACAAGACTCGTAAATCACAAGTCGAGTGGTTTAAGGAACACGCTTCTTTTGCAACTAGTCACCTCCTATTTGGCTAATACGAGAAAAAAGGAAAGATTCACTTACCGTCCATCAACAGCCGATATTCGCTTGACATCCAGGCCAAGCTCTTGGAGACAGTATTCCATTCGGGCTTTCCGTTCGAGACGTCGATCAAGGTTGATGAGAAAGATCTCATCGACATCCATCTTATCCTTGGCAGGGAGAGAGATGTCGCTGCTAAAGATAGGAGATACGGGTAAGGCAGGCCCGAGCGCTGCAAAGCACATGCCAAACACGAAGATGGAAGAGAACAAAAGAGTTAAGTAAAAATGTCCAGCATGTCTAATCACGTAGAAAGTTTATACCAGAGGCTTCCATCTTGATATTAAGGAGCTGTAGAAAGTCTTCTTCTAGGTCCTGGCCATCTTGCAAGGGATTCATGATAAGACCAAAGATCTCATCATTGCACACAATCATTGGAATATCTAAGAAAATTGGGTTTTGGATTAGAAAAAGTTGAAACGAAACTTCGGACTTTTCTTAAAGAAAGGACAAAATAGCAACTTACTGTTCCAAAAAGCTGATATGGCAAACGTGATAATATCATCTCTGGGGCCTTCATAGCCGTCTAGATTCTCAGGAACAAAGGTTAAAAGGTTGGATTCTTCACGGCGAAGATCTACCAAAACGCAAGAATGGACCATAATGACGGTATGACATCCTTTATTTTTGCGATTGAGTATGGGCTTGTATTCGTCCGTGCGACGGTAGTAATACTCTTTGGTCATGCCGCACCAGAAGTTGGAATACATGCCTAACGATTCCAACTTGGGGGCGATGACGGTCCGGTCTTGGGAAACGAGATGTTTCAAGGTTTGCCGGTTCGTTAAGAAGACATCGCAGTCCACAAACTAAGAAAACGGGGGAGGAGACATTTTGTTGAAAACTGAGAGGAAAAACAAGCCAAATATAGTTTCAAAGGCCCCCGGGCGAGAATCACTTACCCAAACATAGTCTACCCACATTTCACGAGCAGCTTGTAAAGCTTCTTCTCTGAGATTGATTATATGACGAAACCTGGTGTCGGTCCATCCTATAGGCGACGTTTCTCCCGGTAATAATTCGGGTGATGACGTGTTCAAAGTTACGTTAACATGGTGGTACGAGTTTTGAACAGAATTAGTCCATTTCCTGAGAATAGGTATGGTACTATCTTGGTTATGGTCACTTCTAATCCTACAGAGCACAAAATAACAGGATTTAGACAAGAGGAAAACTTTATGGGTATTTCTTTTATTAAAAACTGTAAATTACCATAAGGCCATGCGGCTTTTAGGGTAATCTAATTGCTCCAATAAGGTTAAAAAATAGGGTAACGTATGAGCTTTATTCCTGACAAGAAGCACTGTTAGCACTGTCGGATACTTTTTCTTCGTTTCTAAGGCAAATGTCCAGTTTGAGACCAAGGCAATAAGTACAAGGCTGGCAATGGTAGATTTAAGCATTTTGAGGCTGCTATAAACCGTCAACTCAATTTTCAAAAAACAAAAAAGGTTCCTATCACATTAATGCTACGTATCGGTCCCTGTTTCCTCTTTTCTTTGAAAACACTTCTACAGCATGACACGCCTGTCCTAAGAATTGCTTTTCATAGCAGAAACTTCACTTTCTTGCACCAAATCTTACAACTGGAAGCACTAGCATAAAATGCACAGAAATGACGTCCCCACTGTTTTGATTCCAGACGTGGCGGTCTCAAAATTTGCTCACCAGACAGCTTAATGCCCTCTGGCGCTATATTTTAGCCTTGCTCTGTTGTTCCGTGGCTGCCATGGCCAATCTTTATAAACGAGAAAGGTTTGTATGAACTGCGTACTTTAAGCCCAAGCTCATAGATGTCTACTATCGCGCAGAATTTTAATAATTTTTGAAATTTGATACCTTTAAAGCGTGGCTTACCAGTTCTCCAACCGCTGCGCGGATCCCACCCCCTAGCTTTAAACTGAGCTTCGGCTAGGGCCTAAGCTCAGTTTAAAGGGACAAGAACGGAAGGGAAAAGAAGTAGGGACGGAAACGAGGGGGAATCCAAGCTCCCACCTGGTCCAAATCCCTTCTACGGGTAGCTAGTGCATCACCCACTGAAACCACCCCTCGTGGCATGCAGAGGGATAAAAAAAAAATGCTCCATAAGGGCAGTGTAAAGTTAGGGTAGGCTGTTTTATGCGGCTTTTAATTTTTGCTGCAGTTATTATACAAGATAGGCAAGTGCGGTTTCGAGATTTTCGGTTTTCTCAATTCAGTAGACTAGTATACAATACACGGTCCGGAAAACAGAGGAGCGGCGGGATCGCCTATCCGCAAACTGAGAAAACTTGGCTGGCATTACATTAATTGGTAAACTGGCGTATTATTTGAATGTGTTTATATTGTGGCGAAGCTACGTTAGATGGTGTGAGAAGTCAGGAAGAGAGTGCCAACAGGTTCTCCAGTTTCGGAAATCCGAGATAAAAATGACACTAGTGTGTATTATGGTTTCATAACGTTCTCGGAAAACAAATGACAAACAGGTGTCACTCGAGTTCAAAATTGGTAGTTGGATTTCTAGATATTTTTCTGATTTTTTTAATTGAAAAAAAAAAGTTTTCCGATTTTGTCAACTATCCGACTTATCAACTACCCTCCGGTCCCGATCGGTTGACAAAATCGGAGTTCTACTGTAGTTGGATTGAAAATGCATTAGGTTAGATTAGCTTAGGTTAGGTTAACCATTCTCATCAACTTTCATTGATGAGAATCTTTAAAACGTGCCCTTTATTTCACTCCACTAGCTGAAAAAAATAAAAATTCATTGCTAGACAGTGACACAATAGTGTAATTTTTTACACCGGGATACATTACGTAAATTTGTAAGCCCGGAGAACGTGTTGAGAGAGTGAGAAGAGCAGAAAGCGAGAGTTGAGTGGGACTGCCGAAGACGGCGGGAGCGATTGTGCGAGCGCGCGAGTTTTGATAGTTGCGAATATAAAAGCCAAAAGTTACTTTCCCTTCCTTGATGCGAAACCCCTTGTTTAATTTAACTTATGTAAACTCCCTTGTTTAATTAAACGTCCCTTGTTTAATTAAACTTATGTAAACTCCCTATTTTTAGTCAGCGAAATCGCAATTGACGCTACACTATAACGTTGAATTATTGGGATTACTGCCCTTGGATTATTCAAAAATTACTATGCCCAGTGATATTCCTATTTAGTTATAGTAAATGTAGTATTTGGCCCCTTGTGCAGAAATGGAATGCAATTATCATAGAGATCAATTGATGCTATCTTTGTTCATCTCCGCCGAATGTGGGAACCAGCATAAACTGTCGATCAAATGGAAGTTCGTTTAATAAAACTACTTACTTTCGCGTTTTTATTGAAATCAAATGTAACTCCAGACGAAACTGCAATGTTTACCATTTTTATTACCACGATATAGTTTCGCTTCAATGTTTTCCAACAAAAGTACTGCAGTAGCCTTATATTGGTTGGTAAAAACGACACTAGCTTCCAGCTTTAGCTCGCCGAAACCTTTATGTAGAAACGTGTACGTGTAGCTCGCTCCCTGTATCTCGTCCTTTTCTTTTAAACGATTAATATCCTAATTGGAAGCCTACCATTAATACTTGATTTGCATACCAGAGGGTAAATTCTTCGAGAATACCAGCGATTAGCTACCTCAACTACCAATTTTGCTGCGCACGGTGACTTATTGGGACTTGAGTCCCAAGTAGAGGTTACATCTTTAAGTAGTGTAATAGATAAGGCGATTTTTCCATGATCTCCAAAGTCGGAAGTAAAGTTACGAATAAGCCATAATTAAACACAAATATGAAATGTATGTATGATGTACTGTAAGTCTATGACTTCCACTCGCGACCTTTTGGCTAAACAGAGAAACAAATAAGCACATGTTACTCTTTTGTTAATCCTAGTGAAAAAGCGAGAATCTTCCACGTCGAGATAACTTAGTTTCTCCATGTAACAAAGCTCCTTCAATTTCACTATAACTAGGTAATTTCTTCAAGTCGCCCAACGCTGCGATAGCTGGCTTCGCCTTCATCATCCGACCCGCTATTCGTTGAATATCCTCAGCTCTTATTGCATCTACAGTTCCCAAGTTAGTTCACCAATTCAAGCTCAAAATTATAACTTACTAATTTGCTCAATGAATTCTTCGGGTTGTTTTCGATGTCCAGTAGCTAAAACCTGCCTGCCAATATCTTCAAACACCACAGGCCGACTTTCCAAATTCATAAGCAGCATAGACTGCAGTTGTTTTTTCGCCCTCTGAAAAGATCAAATCCCCACACACTAGTTAAAAATCTATTTTAGAAGGTCCGTTAGAACATACATCAAGCTCAGTCGGGCCCGCTGAACCGGCCATTCCCACAAATTCGCGAACAACAATGTCTGTCACATTTCGTAATTGCTGGGGATGGGCACTAGCATGGATGCAAAAAACTCCTGTGTCAGCATAAGCGTGATTATACGCAGTTGCATTATGCATCCAGTGATACCTAAAAGCATATAAAGTTAATTGAAATTTTAACCCATTCTCACCACCCATGTACCTGTTCAAAACATTGGTGTATAATCTTGTATACATGCCTTTTCCAGGACCCCCGGCTGAAAAGGAACCCCCTCCACCCATAAGCATATTAAGAACGCAGAAAGCTACGAAATCTGGATCTTGGTGTGAGCAGCTTTCCATACCCAGGACCAAATGAGCTAATTCTGGCATGGGGCTCGGCCCTAGACTGACATCAGACAAGTCTTTTTCCACCTTCAATCCCGCTACATTAGCGTCAAACCGAAATATAATTAGTATATGTAAAAACTACGCACTTGCACCAAACCGCCAGTATATTGAGCAATAGACGTGTCGGCATCCCCATTCCTTAAAGGAAGAACCAAGGACGAGTCTTCGATCCAAGAGGGCTTTTCGTCAACAAAGTACCTAATTAAATTGGTGAAGTTTGCATTTAGATGACGAATAAAGGAAATACTAAAAGACTTCACTTTTGTGCGAATTCGAGTAAGGCTTCATGCTCCACGCCAACTCCAGCTAAAACCATACGTTTGGGCGTGTAATGGTTCTTGAGAAAGGTAAAGAGCATCGAACGATCTATTTTATTGATGTTTTCGGCAGGGCAGATTTTCGGCAAACCCAAAGTGTTATCCCGGTACGCTGCAGCGTGAATCATTTCGACTAGGATGGGTTCTTGTTCTGGTCTCATGTTTAGATCCTCCAATTCATACGATATGGCCACACGTGCGTCCTCAAGCTGTGAGTTTAAGGATAAGAAGGGATTACAGTAGGTATTTGACTAGGATTTTCTTGTTTAAATTACTTCTTCGTTTGACAACTGCGGCCTCAAGACGACGTCGCCTAGGATTTTTACAGCTGCTTCTAAACCGGTGTTTTCCACCGAAGTGGCGTAGATAAAAGTGTCCCTTGACGACTGGCAATCGCATATTCCTCCATGCTTTTCCAATTCTTGCATAATTATATCCCTGGTGGCAAAATGGCGCGTAGACTGTCAAAGGAACAAGGAAATTTAATTGAGTTTCTGACAATTTCCAAAAGAATCGTTTACCGTGTAGGCCATCTTTTCCAAGAAATGAGAAATGCCACTAGGATACGCTACTTCGTAACGAGACCCTGAGTCAATTACGATGCCTACTGTGCAGAATTTGCCAAACCGATTCTCTGAAGCTACCCGTAACCCATTTTCCAGGGTCGTAACTTTAGTCTCACACGAATCTGAACCCACTTTAGCATAAACGGCTTCTGGGAGTCCAGGTAACGGCTCAGATAGGGGTGTATTACTAACAATTTCCGGATTTATGCCGAAATTATCTTTGCCTGGTGCTGAGCTGGCGGTAAATCTACTAGTACTATGCAGGCATCTCAGAATTATAGGTTCCTTGCCCCTACAAATAACCATAACAAAATTTAATCGTGAATCTCATTAGTAAGTCAACTTTACCTTATGGAAAATAATCTTCGGGGAATCATAATTAAAAACGTGCTTTTCCAGCACTGTAAGACGCCGCGAGGATGTATAAACGATTCTATTTACTCGAGTAATTTACTTTCTTGCCAATAGATGTCTTAACAAGTTCATCTAGTGGCGCCTGAAATTACTCTACAGGAACTAAAGGTTACTTTATCATTTACTGGCGCTATTTAGTATAGGCTGCATGGTGGAAACGTTTGGTTTGGTTCGTGTTTGTGTAAACACAATAATTGTGCTATATAAACAAGCATCAGCCACATTTCCACGTTTTTGTAGCTCAACAGAAACTCTGATACCAAAGTTTCATTGAACGCGATTTACGTATCCCTCTGCAAGCTTTTTACGCGCCGTATTAACGTATTGAAACGTGTAGTTGCGTATTAGGACGTTCAAGGTTAATCGTGTTTTGGGAGGATGAGCTACTCTGGTAGGCAAACTGGTGTCCCTTTGTCTCGGGTTGGCAACGGGGACAGTGAGTAATAATTCGGCACCGTACCCGGTTAGGCCCGCCTTGGCTGAGTAGGCGAATCCTGAACCGTTTTCGCTGGCTCCTCGTTTTCTTGCGCTGCAGTGGTCGCCCGGAACCCGTATTGGTTTTTTGACTACCATCATCGTCTCCTACTCATCACGACGTTTCCAACGAGCCCAAACACATGCCTCTTGGCCCCGGCCAAAGCTCCAGCTCATGCGAACAAAGACAGGAGGGCCCCCAGCCCAGCTCCGCGTGTCCATGTCTGTGTGGGTCTTTATGTTGCTCCGTGCCTCCGTGCCGTGCTCGGGACCACCTTCTTTATCCATCCCCCCCTCCGCCATATTCCCATTCTTATTCTTATTCTCTTCGCTATTTCTCTAAGCCCAAACTCGAACGCAACTCATTGCTTTCCTGTGTGTATGTATGTGTCCTCCCTACCCCCGCTACCATCAGCATAGATCCACTACCCCACCTCCTTCCTCCCATCCCCCCTTTCCAACACGACTCCCCACAAAGTCCCGCTAACGTTAACGCTCCCGACGCCACAAGAACATGGATTGAGTCAAGGAAGAGACCTAGATGAGAAGGTATTTGTGTGTGAAAGAGCCCACTGGACTGACGTCAGTTCTCGCCGAATCGTTTTCCTTTTGCCTTGGCACCCATTGCAAGCCCTTGCATCTTTTCACGAATAATACTCGACTCAACGCTGGCTAAAAGAAGGAAAAAAGTGATCCAATCTTAATGGATAGTTTAGTTGGTGATGTGGACCATGTCGTTGAAATTCTCGTTTGTCGGTTTGAGACGTGAGCCCTCAGAATATCGCGCTAGCAATAAATTTGCACGTTCGCACACACCTGGCAGGTGAACTCTGTCAAGTGATCTCTCTCTGCCTGGTTTAACGTATCCACCCACCTCCGCTTGGTTGGCTCGTTCTCCTACCTTGTCTCCTCGCTTCAGCCCCCGAGACCTCTCCTAAGAATTTCGTACGGCTCTATCCGAATAATATTCAAGTCCTCCAAAAGTATTAGGCGACAGATCAGCGTCCGCCGTGTTCCCCACTTTTTCATAACCCGACACGAGCAGGCTTCCTGGTAACGTCGCCGGCGTCGTCGCCAGCTTGAAAAAGCAAAAAGTAAACGAGCGAACTCTCCCCCCAAAGCTGCCGACTCTTCTAAGTTTTCCTTTTTGGTTCTGATCTTCGTCCTCCTACCTAAAAGCAACTCCTCCGCCCCAACTCCGTCTTCTTCGACCCCGGCACATACCCCCCTCCCCGTCTCCACACCACCACCCCTCACCAAATCGCTAGGTTCTCCATCCAAAACCTACTCTTCTTTATAACTCCTCTCTCCTCTCTCTCGCTCTTTCTCTTCTCACCCGGTCCGGCCCGTCGCCGTGGGTGAGTGAGGTGGGTGCTGTGCTGTGTGTGCTGCTGCTGCTCGCGTTCCATGTTCCATTGGGGCTTTCATTCTCGTTTCCCTTTGGCCTCGCTCGGATATTTTGTGTATGTGTGTCCCGGTGGCTTCGGTCGTGCATCGTTCGTTCGGCTTGTGCTTAGCTTGTGTGGTGTGCAAGTTAAAAGAGAAGAGAGAACCGCCGCCATCGCCATTGCCATCGTACGTCCCCAAAGAGTCCCGGGTCCTACTTACACTAGCTACACAGCAACCCCCTTCCCCCCCTCTCAATCTCTCGCCTCCCAACGACAAACGCCAGCGAGTACCCCAAGCCCCCGAATGTGGCAGTGCCGTGTCTCTTCCCGAGTTTAGTTACTCGTTCGTGTCCACAGAGAAACAAGGATTAATTCTCTCGCTCGCTGTCTCTTCTCTCAACGTCCCCCCTTTAACTTGCAGATTTTACAGCCGTTCTAATTAATGTAGGCGAATTGAGCCATTTTAGCCGTGTTTGCTTGGATCCTTAAAGAAAACCATGTGTCGTGTTTGTGTCGTGTGTTACCGGTGGTTGAAAACCCCCTTCAAAGTTTCGCAGTAAGTTCAAAACGGAGTTGGTGACATTCCCACATTTCACCAGACGCCAACATTTGAGGAACGAGGGGTATTTCGGCGAACAAACCCAAACGGAAATCGGACCGGAACTCGCCTCTGGTTTGGCTGAATATTCTTATTGGATACCCCACTTTCTTTCAAGGTAACACAAACTCATGCCTTTCCTTTTGGGAACGACTTTAGTTAGACAGTGTAATCATGTGTGGGGTTTCAGTTAGATAATGCCGTCTTGCTGTTTCCAAACGGAATTTGAGAAAGAAATATTGGCGACTTGAGTTCGGTTAGAAAAAAACAAACAAACAAAAAAGGTATCGCGTTAGAGATAATGCTTATTATCTGGCCCTTGCTCTCTCGTCTACTCAGCGAGCCACCCATTTTCGTGACGAGGCTGCCTACCGTTACCCTTCTTACCCTCCTTCCAACCTCCTCCCCTTTTTTTCTTACACCCCCCTCCCGGCCATTGCTGGGGTTATATACGGCTATTGAGAATCCTTTGTCATGACGTGCTCAACCGCGGCTGCGTTAGACTATCCAAACCGCTTGCTCTGCCTCCACTCACACGCACATCGACACAAATAACAACGCAGCAAATAATCCGAGTCATAACTTATGAATTTTGAAAACTCCTCTGATAACCTTCTTGGAGCCCGAAAAGAATAAGTAAAAATGGTGAAAGTCATTAGCGGCATTCATTCGTTTGGTAAACCTGGAATGTAAAGGTTGAAAGAGTAGGGCCCGGTAAGAAAGCAACAGTAGCAGTTATTCATTGTCAGGCATATATGAAAAAATCGAAGTGCTTATTGACTTTCATATTTTGAGGGATTATTTTTTTGGTGCGAGAAATGCTGGCCTTGGAGATATTCATTCTTGTAAGGGCCTAAAAAAAGCCAATAGTCCGTTCGTTGTTGGAATTCTTTGTTGGGGTTGATTACAGTGTTATAAGGAAAAGAGTCACGTGACTGAAATGTATGTCAAGAATTCAGTGTTGTGAAGTTTTACAGTAGAAATGAAAGCCTGTCTTGGAGAATATGGCAGGCCCGAGTCGAATTTCATTGTTGCCAGTTGGTCATTGCGACCGTTCTTGGCACCGAATTGATTGTTGATAGGGAAGTGGATAAGTTTTGGCATTTGGACGGTTTATGTGTGGTTGGTTGTTTGCACGAAGGAAGTGCTCAGTGTTAGATTGGGGTGTTCCGAGAAACAGGCCTTTCAAAAGATACCCCGGGAGCACACACTGCACAGGATGACGAATGCTGGATTGTTAGAGGCTATAGAGACCCTTTAGCATTAAAAAGGGGCGGACATTATGTTTGTGCCGTTGCCGTTCCCGATCCCGTTTGCCTTTGGCTTCCTCTGCTTCACGCAGTACCAAGCGAAGGAAAAGATGCCCGTGTGCTGCTGGAAACTTGGGACTTGGGGGGTTCTTTTTACGTTGCAAGCGAGAAGAGGGAGAATAAGAGAGAGAGAGAAAGAGAGAGACAGACAGAGACCGAGGTGGGGTTTGGGGAATGAGAATTTGGGATGGGAAGAAATCTGTCGGCTACACTCAACAAGCAAGAGAAGTTGAAGAGTGTGGGTTTTCCTTGCCGGTCTTGAAAGCGTTTTGGCTCCGAGAAATTATGCTTGCTAACCAAGAGTCCGTAACTATGCAAAACCCGTGTGTCAATCCAATCGTATCCCTTTCGGGTCGATCCGCCAAGAAGAAGAAAGGCGACCAGGAAGTTTTGGAACCGAGAAGGCGGGTACACTTGTAAAACCTGGCCAGTTTGAGGTTCAAGTCTAAATGTTTTAAAAACCACAACAAAGGTCCCGCAATGTCAACACTGTCGTTATAGTAAACTTATGGAGGAGTATAAAGGTTGTAAGCGAACAAGTACGTAGCACGTGGTGACCTTGACATTGAAATTTACAATTTACTACGCGCCCGAGAGAGAGTTTGCTGGTTTTGTTTTTATTGAATGAGTAAAGAGAGGGAAACAAGAGAGAGAGAGAGAGAAAGAGAGATAAGGAAAGGGAGGGAACACGGAGAGGAATGCAATGTTATTAATTAGTCCCAAGTAAGAAAGACAATGTGGTAGAGTGAACTTTTTTCCTTCTTATTTTTGTTTTGTATTAGCGTTGCTTGCAAGGTTTGATGGTTGCTGTGAGTGACATTTATTTGCGGGAGCCTTAAAATCCAGCACTTCGCAAGTGGCAAATGATTTGCCATGGTTTCTGCTTCATGGTAATGAGGATAAGACCCGGACGCCAATGACGTGTGAGTTTATTGTGTTCAGGAATACTTTGGACTTTTGGGTTAAGGAACTGTTGGGCTTGCTCGCATTTTTCGGTCTTGCCTTCAACTCGCCAATACTCACCCCCCCCCCATCCCTTTTCTCCAACCGAGCCACCTACCCAGATCTGGGCAGGTAAAATGCCAAATCTTTGTCTGCGAGCTGGTTCCTTGTCCATTTTTGTGTGTTGTCAAGTGCCTTCCACATACCATGCGCCTTCGATCCTCGCTTATTATACTGCGTTTCTGAAGCGGGAGTTTTTGGTAGTTGGCTAGCAATAGTTGTTGTGGGTCCTCTACCTGGCAGGATTGGGATTTTCAGAGGGAAAACCTTTGCTGTCAGCCATTGTTCGGGACCTGGACGGGTCGAGGATTGCACATGCATAGCTTGTCAATTAAGGTGTCGGGACAGGGAAAATTTCGATGGTCTTCAAGCAAGAGAATATCTTATCGGACATGCGAAGATTCCTAGCAGGAATCGAGCTCCTGTGTGGGTCTTTAAAAGAAGGTAATTTAAAAGAAGCTTTCCGATGGTAATTTAATTTATCAATTTATTGCATGCATTTTGCAATGTTACGTTTTGAAACACATTTGATAAAACTTTGGAACACAAAAACAAAGTGATAATTACACAACACTACTAACGAGGCGAATTGCATGTAAATTATGTTTGTGCAAAATTAAATCACAGCGTGAAAGGAATAAAATTTGAAACCCAGTTTTGGTTATTAAAACACGATTTGCTTATTCTAAAGCACTTCAACGGGTGCATTATGAAGAAGAATATCTCTTGACACTTTTTCGTTATTTATAGTGGTAATTATAAAATGCCTCATAATATGTATTTATCTGGCATGTCGCCTCTTTTTTAAATTCCAATTCTTGCAGGGTTGGAACAAAACCTACGTTTATATATGATTTGTTTTTGTTTTTTCCCTTGCCGAACTGTAAGAAATCTCGCACCTATACAAAGTTTTGGGATAAGGGGCAGTCGTATTATGACACACCTCAAGTGTGTACGTCTATTTGGGATTTTTTTTGGTACGTTAGGAGCCTTGTAAAAGACAAAACTAAACGGCCCCAGCAATATCTCTGTTCTGTATTGCGAGTCCGAGGCGTCGTTAGCGTCCGTTTTCGGTGGGAGGGGATGGTACGAGTGAGCTACCGGGCGAACTCTTGAGAAGTTCTCCTCTTCTACTCCTTCTGGTTCGGGCAGAGAGCGTCGTCTGAGAGTCCGTCGTCGTCAACGACGTCGTCTGGAGTCTTGGAGCATGGGATTCTTAGAGAAGCAAAACCGGTCATGAGGCCAGAATAGGAACAGCAAGAGTGCAAGAGCATTGATCCAAGCCAAGACCCCCCCCCCACATCCCCCCGAACCCACTCCTCCCTCTCTTCCTTTTAACGTCCATCGCTGTTGCTCTTGCCTGGCCTGCTTTTGCATTGCGGCCCGTAAACTTTCCAAGGCGTCCGTCTTTTTCTCTCGCATGAGTAACGTCATGCTAAGGGACGCATATGTACAGTACGTGGATACATCCATGCGTTTGCTCAAGTTCCAATGAACTTTACTACGGTGGCTGTATGGAAAGCACCATGTGGGTATAGCAGGAGCTTTTTTTAATGGGTGGCGACAGAGAAAGCGTCGTTTCCTTGTTCATTTTCCTCGGTTTTTGGCGACCCTTTCCAAGGCATATAACCTTTCATTGGCAGTCGGGCGGGGTAGGTGGGAGGTTGGGGGGTGCTTGCTGGGCAAGCGAGCGTCGTGTGCATCAGAGGGTGGAACGACGAAAGTGAAGGAAAAGGGTATATGGTGCACAAGTATGGTAAAAAGCCGCCAAATCCCCCCCCCCCCCTTCCCGGTTATTTTTTCGAAAGAAAAGAAGCACGGCAGCCACGGAGTGGGACGGAGAGGAGGGGTTGGGTGGGCAAAAGGGTTTTCTTTTGGGGAAAAGCAGTCGACATGGAAAACTTGGGTAGAAATAACCCTTGCCATCCCACTTTTTTATAAAGTGTGTGGCTCCTGTATAGTCAGTGCACCTCAAGGGCGGTAGTTTTTTTGCGTTGCGACAACACTGGTTCTTTATTTTTGCAGTGGTTCTTAATATAAGGGAGTTGAAATAATGCTGTGGCGAAGGGTAGAGAAACCCAGGGAGCAACGTCGATAATGCAGGCGTGACACGAGGATGAATTTGTTGCATTCACGCAAATAAGACGGGGGGTGACAGGGGGTTGAGGGGAGAGGTATCCAACAACCGCTCTCTTCCAAGTTTTATAATTCGTAGGCTCCCAAGTTGGAAGTTAAAGATTCACAAAGTAGTTAAGCGGTTTGATCTCTTAACAGGGAAACTAGCAGAAGATTAACGTAACGTATTAAGGGTAGCGGAAATCCGGACAATACAGCAATAAAAGTAAAAGTCGACGAGGTGTGAATGTAAGGAGAACAACGTTTAAAAAGGTATCCTTGATTCTATTTGATTCGAAATGTTTTACTGCTTTTCCTCTTTTCGGTCCTTTTGTTTGCAAAGTAGGTCTCTGATCGTCTGATGTCTCTCATGTTATATGTAACAGATTGTTTTAATGGCGTTTAGCATTTATTTAAAAACTAAAAGAATTCAAGATCACGCGTTATGATGTCGATAATCATGTAAAGTGAACTGCGATGAGTTTCGTGAAGACATAAACTTCGCAGTGTTTTTGTTTGAAGATATACGTGAGGTCATTTCATGGCTCAATAAAATATGCATAATCTAGGGGAAGGAAGTGGTTCCATAAATTATAAGTCAATCCCATAAGGTAGCAAGATTTAAGTACTGTATGTAAATATTTAAAAACATTTCTAAAACTCATTTTAAAACAAACACCTTCTTTAAATGCCTAAATTTCGAAATGAGTGATGTTTTAAAAATAAATATGAAGACTTTTGTGTCGAATTCTACTTTCTCTTCCGCACGGGAAGATTTTCATTGTTAGCCTAGGTTTCGCTTCACCGTCGTTTGGCGGGTTCGTTACTTTGTTTGGAGATTTCCATTCATTGTTAGGAAACATTCGCGTGGCCGTATTCGTTGCAGTGAAAGCCTTTAGGCAATGAAAATACTTACCAAAACAAAACCTCGTTCCATTTCCATGTTAAAGCCACACTTTACATCTGATTAAAGAGATTTGAAAACCATTCATATGCTCCAAATTTGAAACACCCCCTTAAATAACGTTTAACATTTTCTTTTTACGAGTTTCACTTGGAGAACGACGAATTGTGGTGTACAAAATACGCCAAATAAGTGCGATAGACGAAACGAGGAAGAGTGGGTTTGTTTTTGTGGTCAAACGTCATGCTGCATTGATATTGTCTTTGATACATTGATGTACTAGTTAGTTCGATACAAGCGGAAAGGACTTCGCAGTAGTAGTAGTAAAATGTTTCAGAAGATGGGAAGGGAATGGCCGCTGCTAATGCACTACTTGTCGGTGCAAGGAACTCTATTTTTACCGAGCAAGATATTACGGGTGAGCCTTATGGGTGTTGTGTTTCGTAACGGTAAATGAGTTCTTCTGAGCTGATAGAAAGCATTTGGTGAGGAGGGATGGGTGTTCTAATAGCGAATGGGTGATGGTATTGATTCAACGCATACGAACAACCCCTCCTGGCTCTTGCCACTCGCTTGCAACCCACTCATCTTTTCGGTGGGGTGGGGTGGGCTGGGAGATGGAGAAGGGTGGTGGGGTGGGATACATAGCATTGTCACCCTGACTGATTATAAAGCTAGTGTGTCATAGAACGCAACATACACACGGTTCCTCGTTTTGTAAATGCATTAGCGTTTATAGCGTGATGCTAACATGAGCTGTGGATTAGGAATCCTTAGCTAATTTCCCCGAAACTTGTCTTCATGATCAGGACAATGTGTAGTCCAAAGAAACCGAAAAGGAGATAAAAGCATTTAAAAATAAAAAAGTAAAAGAAACAAGCGGGTGAAACGTCGTTTGGCCCTTCTGTTGCGCACACAGCGCCAGGAAAAAAAAGAGTATCAGCATTGAGGCAGGTGTCAAGACTTGGCTTGTCTTGTGTCGAGCATCGATTTTTTTATGCCGTACTAACCATATGGCATGCAAGTTTGGGGAAATTTTAGGGGTCCGAGATAGCGTTTGGGAAGTTTTAGTTTCCTGAGCGCGAAATAATTGGGGAAGGGAACACACATTTTGGAAAGAAACTGTTTTTGGACGCTAGCGAGCCGAGGTTTAGCTCAGGCTTAGCTGATTTGCATAATTGTAATGGCGTGTGAATGAGCTCTGGTTTTGTAGTGCGTTGTGGATGTTTGCGCCTAAGTCGTCTATAGAGACGCGGTAGTCGGGTCTGTTATATTTGTTTTGTGATTACGTCATAATTATTGTCCACAATTATTGTCTTTCAGTCCGCTGAGTTGGAGTTTATTGGAAACGGTTAGGAATTGGGCGGATGATTTGAGCCAGTTGTGTTTCAATTAAAGCGAATGGCGCGAGGGGCAGACAAAGAGAGGGAGAGAGGAAAGGGAATTTTTGGAGAGTCGGCTCAGTTTTTTGTGTACTGAATGGTCGAAAAAGCAGCAGCCAGCACCAGCACTCCAAAAAAAAGGAGAAGAAGCAAGTCTAAAGCAGGCTGGGGTCCCGAGAAATAAAGAAAGGAAGGACTGTTTGACGGCCTTCCTTGCCTTCGACTTGGGGGCACAAAGGAGGAGTTTTTTGGCAGCAGGCGTCTCATGGAAAAAAAACGAGCTGAAACTCGGAAAGTTTATTTTCTATTCCTATGAAAGGAAAAGGGCTAGTAGAAGTAAGAATTCCGAGATGTCCTCGACTCCTAACGTGTTTGTAGATTAAGAGGGCCCCCCCATTTTTTTTTTGCAACCGCTGTGCCTTCTATCCCAACACGACGATTTCCGCATATTTTAACCTGGCCAATCAATAGGCGTTGTGTGTTTAGGAAGCTTTAACTTGCCAGCTGGGATAATTGGCCCTAAAAGGTATTGAAAGTATGTGTGTTTCCTGCACGTCGTACGAGTTAGGTACTACAATTACCACTTTTAATTCCCCGTATTAATAAACGAAAATTGTAGCAATCAAATAAAAAATTCGAGTACCCATAATTAAAGCTGTTCTTTCTTATATAAAGTGTAAACTTTGGAGCACTTCGGAGTAAGTTTTCTACATATAGTTTGTATTTTTCTGCAAGTTTCGCTATTTTTTTACAGACAATTATTTGTATAGCTTGGGATACTTCCGTTAGTTAATGAAAAATGTCAGTGTGTTAGCAGCCAGGAATTGAATTCCTTTTCACAGGTTCTAACGCTCTAACCGCTTTCTTGCATGAGTCGCTAAAAGATCAATCCGTCACGGTTGACAAACCAATCTTGTGATTTTTAAATCGCAGTAAGGTCCGTTTACAGCGGTCGGAGTGAGCCTTATTGCAGCTTTTTTACGACAGATGTGATTCCAGTTTGTTAGTTTAGTCCCGAGGTACTGTACTAGGATGTCTAGGTAAGCCAGCTGACAGGTGGTGGTCCAAGTTTCAGACGTTGAATTGTTGGTGGAATCGGCGCGCGCCGGTTTGGTTTGGGGCTTTCGTGGTCCGAAAATGCTGTTTTCCTTGCTTTTTTTACTATTTGGGGGGAGACTTGCGCGTTCCTCGTTCTCCATGTACGCGACGATTCTATCAAACGCAGCAGCTGGTGACCCCAAGTGCTTCATTGGGGTCAATTCCGCTAGCTTTTAATACTAATAGATTGTGCGGAAGGTGTTGCCAGCAAACAGTAAACTGGCTTCAGGGTCGAAAGCATGTAAGATGCTAAGTAATTATTCTAATATCTGTTTTCCTCCTAAGTCAGGGAGCTTTTAGGAAACTGAGAAAAGAGAAAGAGGAAAAAAGTTAGTTGTCTAGCGTCTATTCATTTCCGTTTGTGGATTCGAGTTCGAGGGTCTCGCTCCCTTGTTTCTGTACCTAGGGTTCTCTCCGTCTCTCTTTCTGGCGCTCGGTCTTCTTTGTGCGTTTGTTCGGTATTTAAGTTGTTTGCATTTTAGCTGCTATTTTCCCAAACCTAAACCGAACCCGCCTGGCAGCTTGGGCCCAATAATCTCACGCTGTCTGACGCAGGTATAAAACGTGAGACAAGTATACACCTTTGCCAGGGCTTTCACTTGATGACTGCCGTTTTGGTACCTCAAGGTTTTTGTAAAACTCGGACTTGTCCCCCCCCCCCTTCTTGCGGTCGTGCTTGATACCATTTGAGCGTCTTGGCTGCTTAATAGACGTGCGTATGTCACAACGCCGACCTTTTTGTGTCACTTCATATCCTCATTGCGATATCACTCCGTCATTTGGACTTGAGACTAAACGAAATCTTCCATTTAGTCATGTAAGTTACCAATTCTCATTAGGCACGAAAAGGAACACAAGGGATATTGTGTGCGAGGGATTTGCGGAGAAGCCCTTTGTTGCGCTAGAAAGTCGTTGCGTTGACCCCGCAGAAAGGCTGGAGAGCAGGTGTGAATTTAGAAGCCAGTCGCCCTGTTTTCAATTTGATGTGGACGGAACCCGAAAAAGACTTGGCCTTCAGCAATAGACTCCAACCGGATTAGCTACCTGACAAGTCATATGCACAAGATGAGTGCGGCCTTAATGCATGACAACAAAAAAAGAAGCAATCGAACGTGATTCGTGACTCGGGTAGTCACAGCCGGATGACGACGTGGCCCCAAAACTTGTGTGTGTCTTTTTAACCTTTCCATAAATGTGAAAGCAACCAACGTTTTCCATAAGGTCAGGCGGGAACTCATAGCGCTAGTTCGGCCTGCCTTACCAATGGCACAAAGGACTCAATAATGAACAGTAAAATGTAAAAAACCAATGATCCTCCTAGCCGAAGTTCGTTCGTTTTAGTCCTGCCTGAAGGCACGTTACTTGGTAGCTTTTTGTTTTCAAAGGAAGATGGTACTACATATTAGTAGTTACTGATTTATGTGTAGTTTCATGGACTTGTGCCTTTTCATGAGCAAGTGTCTTAACAGCTGTAATAATGCTGGACTATTTGACATTGTCGGGGATAAGACAGTTGGAGGGGGGAGGTGGCAAGCGACCCATTTTCATTGTTGCCGTGCGTCATCCCGTTCCAGCCTTCCCGCTTTCAGGGAATTGTTCATTATTGCTGCGGCTGGCTGCTCCGCCTGGCTACGCAGTACGCACCTGTGCATTCTTAAACGCTGTATAAGCTTGTGTTTAGCTTAAGATGGCCCCGCAGGTGCTGTATCCGCGAACATAGAGAGATTTGCCATGAGTCACAGTTTAGGTGAGAAAAAAAAACTTTCTGGTCCTAGCAAATGCGTCGACATTACGTCTTAAAGTGATCTAGTATGTCAAGGTCACGGACTGTTGAATGAAGCGAGTACGGTACGTGCTTACCCTTTTTCTTTGCTTCGTACTGTTGATCCCTTACTTATTGTTCCTTATTTCTTAGTCGGAGACTATTGTTAGCTATCACCACAGTATGTAGTTGTAAACCTATATAGTGTGGCTAGCACTAGGTAGCACCTACGGGAAAATTTCGTTGCTTTCTTAAAGAATTCATTGTTGTAACGTTGGACTCTTTTTAACGTGTCAGGAATATGCATATCGTTAGCACGAAGCGCGAGGATTTTAGTTACTTTATGGACACGTCAAAGTCGACCTGTTTGTTAGGAAGGAGGATGAAGGAGGGGGGGGGGGTTGTTAGGGATTTTCATTGGCTTCGTTGCATGTTGTCCTTGTCGTTTCCATGGAAAAATGGACCCCTAGGAGTTGCGAGTTATAAATGGGTAAGCTGCGAGCTGCTATATGAATCACATCAGGATGACGACAGGGGATTTTCCAACGGAACAAATTGACTTGCTCCCGAGTGTTGGCTAATATTTCAGGTGAAGCGTCCTGGATATGTACCAGGATATACACACGCGAGTTACTTGGGGAATAAAAAATATTCATATATGGCCAAAGGGGAGAATTGGATAGGTTTTTCTCGGCTTGAAAACACAAAGCAGTGAATAAAAAGACGAACTCGAGCGAGGTAGACGCTGTGAAGTCGCCGAGGCCGTTATCGACGTCCGGTGGGGTTGGCAAAAGGGAGCTAAAGGCGTCTTTGACGTCCGAGGTACAACACAGAAACGTCCAGGCAACTTTTCTCTTTCTGTTGGGTGAGCTCCCAAACCGGAGGGCGCTGGATTTTGGGAAGAGCGAAACAAAGTGAAAGATAAAATATCGCGTCTGGACTTGGTCATGTTGTTCCCAAGTTTTAGCACAAAACCTGCTGCGATAATTTGCAAGTAAGGAAAGAGGACAAAAGAAGCTTGAGAGGAAAATATCTTCTTTGCGAGTCGCGAGGAGGCACGATTTTTTTTCTTTTTTTTTAATGAGTCGTAAACGGACTAAAAGCGAAGATGTGCTGCTTCTGGTTCGGAGATAGTTCTGAAAGGAGAGATAGAGTTCCTTGATTTCTTTTTAGGATTCCTGTTATTATTCTGGTGGGAGTTTAGGTTGTCTCTTGGAGCTCGTTTTTATGCCGTAGCCGAGGGGAGGCTGATTTACGGGGGGAAAGAGGAGGGGAGTGGATCGAAGAAGAAGGTCTTGTCTCTGCATCGCATGTCTTGGGTATAGTCTCAGCTATTGACACGTTCTCTCTGCTATGAAACGAACAAGCTGCCGAATGGGGGAGACAGCAGCCGAACGAAAAAGTGGAGTGAGTATTGAGTGGAAAGGCAAAAATGTCTTGCCTCTTAAGGATTTTTAAGTTGCATAAAGGAATGCGGAGGTGGACCAGCAAGGGAGGCGAGGAGGGGGGAGGGGAGGGAAACGAAGGCAACTGAACCAAGAAAAAGGAAGCTAATTAGCTGGTACAAGCTTGGAGGACCCAAGAAACGGCAGAAAATGAACAGTGCCAGTCGAGAGCTAGAAAGAAGGGGGTGGGGCTTGGAGGTTTTAGAAATGACTAAGCTTCAAGCAAAATAGGAAAGAAAAAAGACAAAGTTGCTAAGTTTGCACGAATTTTTATTTCTCTAGAATATGGAAAAGAAGAACGGAGACAATGATCGCCGTGAAGAACGGTCCAAAGCCTCAGCATCCAAATCGACCGCTCCCGTACCGGGATTGGATCCTCACGCTCTCTTTGGTAAGTCAATATATCTTATTTTTATGGCTTACGTTTCTCGGAGTGGAGAAGATGGAGGCTGGGAGACGTACAAATGTAAATGACAAAAGAAAAAGCGGAGTATAATTTCTTGTTTGTGGGGATTCTTTTATCCCTTGTAGCGCATTCCATGTTTGGTGGCTTACCTGGCAGCTTCAATCCATTAGCCCAATTAAGTATGTTGGGACAATCGCCATATGGAGCGCTGGCGCCCCCAACTAGTTCCGCTGCATCCAATGCGTATAACTCTGCAAGTAAGCGAAACGTAGCTTGTACAACAAGGTTGATTCATTATGCAACTCTGGATGATTGTAGGTGCTGCTGCGTGGTGGTCAATGGCGTCTCAACTGGCAGCTCAAGATTATTTAGCGAGATTGCAAGCCTCCGCAGCCACAAGAGGTTTCCAGGGCTATCCTGGCCTTATCCCGGACCCTTTAATGGCGAGCTATGACCTTCTTACACATCGCGCCCCCAAACAAGGTAAAAAAAGACAACTTCCATTCCCGATTTCTTGTTGATCTTAGGATATGGATCACCTATTCACCCCTTTAAACTACCCACAGGAGGAGGTAAAAGCAGTAAAAACCAAAGCAGTAATTCAGCGTCAACTTCCAAGGAAACTTCTAGTGGGAAAAACTCAAAATCCGACGCAAATACACCATCTACCAGGTAACATGAGTTAAGATATGGGTAGTGGGAGAATGCGAGATTAGAAAATCGTGTTTCTTTTGTTTAGCAACTCCAAGTCGTCTGCGTTAGGGTCGTTGCGATTGCCGCCAGACACCGAGATAATTCATTACCATCCGTCAGGGTCAACGCCAAGTCCCGCAGCTTCGTTAGCTGATAGTTTGCAGCCTCTTCCCAAACACTTGTCCTCCACGACGCGATCCAGCAACAACAACAGTAGCAGTAGTCATGGGAAACATCAGCACAAAACCATGTTACCCTCCGAGCCGGCTTCGGTCAGCGTGACACCTGGTTCCATGTCCGCGTCCTCTACTCCCAATAGCAAGTCGTCATTAGGGACACCCAACTCGTCGATGCATACCTCCACGCCCAATTCGAATTCCTTCTACCCTTTCTTGCATATGCCTTACCCATTCCTGAATACGCCTTTAGCCCCGACTCCTCATTCCTCATCTGATAAGAAAGGCAGAAAAGTAAGTCGCTCGTTCCAACTTTTTCTTTATCTCATTTTTCGGTGTTGCTTGCTTCGTGGCGCCTTGAAAAAAAAAGCAATAAAGGAGTGGACTTGCTTCAAGCTAATGAATTTCATGTCTAATTTACGTTTGTAGGCCGACAGGGAACTCTCCTTGGATCCAGTGCCGAATTCCTCTGCGACATCGACGCCGTCGTCCACTTCCACGCCCCGGACGTCAACTAGAGGACAATTAGTCAATGGCAAACCTTTGGCGTTAGACGTTAGCTCTCTCATTGCGAAACCTTCCACCTCAGCCTCCGCCGAACCCCCCGACGACGCCCCTTTAAACCTCTGTGTCAAAGCCAGAGAAGAACCACCGCGTCGTACCGAGGAAAAAGGTAACAACTTAATCTAAACTGTATATAAAACGTTGCGCATTTTTTTTTTAATTCCCGATGAACTTTGTATTCGCCTCATGTGTAGTGAGACGGAAACCGGGTCCCAAGCCTCGTAAACCAGTCGAACCTCTACCTCCGGATGTTCCTTTCTCAGCGTTGTCCATGTTTGGTCCGTCGTTTGGTCTCCTGCCCAAAAACCCAGAACCCAAGGTAAAAAAAAAAAAAAAAAAAAATTGCAAATGATATAAGTAAATTAAGAACTGAGGAAAAATTTATTAAAATCGAGGGAAGGGAAATATTTTTGAGCAAATTTTTCTCATTTCACATTCACCTGAAACGCTCTTTTTGGCCATTATTTAGGTAACGCCACCCAAATCGGGTAAAAGCAACTCGCATGCCAAGAAAAACACCGTAGCCTCTTTGCTGGCCCAAAGTCGAAACGGCACAGCCAGATCACCTGCTGTAAGCTGAATACTTTTAACTCCTCTTGTTCACCTACCCGAAACAAGTTGAAAAATGAAAAGAAAGAACGACTGAATATTCTTTGTGTTTTTTCTTTTCTTTTTGGTTTGGGATGATCAGTCGGAAGGCAATGATGGCCGATCTTCAAGTCGCGTGTCTGCCAATGGAGACGGAGCTGCTTCGCCGACAGATTCTTTGTCGTCTGCGTCCCATTCCGCTTTCCAGGACTTGCTGCGCGCTGCCAACATCTCGCTAGGCCAGATTGGCGCCTTGCCTTCCGCTTCCAATGAATCTACCTCGACAAACGGTCACGGGGATGATATGGATCAAGACAGCGGAGACGATTCTTCGTTCGACGACGACACCGATGATGGTGAAGGTGAGGGAGATGAAGGTGGCGAGGGCAGGAAAAGGCGCTCCGATCTAAACAACGGCGATGGTATTGCCGTCCAAGTTGCCACGCTACAGCTCTTTATTCATTCATTACTTTCCCTGTTTTCTTCCTGTCTTTCTAAGGCGGGTCTCGGAAACGACGAAAATTCGTTACTGATGAAGCCGTTCTGAGACTACCGTTAAGCGTGGGGTGGAGACGAGAAACCATCATTCGATCCTTGGGCAAATCGGGCGTAAGAGGCGAAGTGACTTACTTCGCCCCATGCGGACGGAGGCTACGACAGTACCCTGATGTAGTTAGAGTAAGTTGTTCTTTCTTACCCGAACCATGTGAATTTAAGATAAAATCATGAATTCTGTTTTTTTTTCTTCTTCATTTATCTTCTCCGTATTTTTAAAATAAAATTATGCATTTTGTAGTACCTGGAAAGGCAAGGCATTGAGGGAATCACGCGGAATAACTTCAGCTTTAGTACACGGATAATCTTGGGCGAGTTCATTCAGCCCATTGGTGACAATCCGGACCGAGGGATTCACTTATCTGAGCCTGAAGTTCATCGTTTGGTGGATCAAATTCGAGCTGCTCGGGGATGGCGTCCACGACCGAGAAGAATGAATACGTAAATATTCCAAAAATTGAGGTTTTTTCATTGTATTTAGTTTTTCTTACGCATTCTTGGGAAATGTTAGGGAGGAGCGGGAGGCTTTGGCTCGCCAGAGAGAAGCCCAAAGAGCTCAGCAACGACTTGAAGCCCAAGAATTGGCTCGGCAAGCTCAGGAAGCCAAATTGCAGCAAAGAATGGAGCGAGAGCGAGCGTTGCAAGTCGCCAAAGAAACGAGACGGCTATTGAAAGAGCAAGAAAAGCAGGAGCGACAAGAAGCTGCTCGGCGCGAACGCGAATTGAGGAATCAACAGTTGATGGAGGCGCGAAAAAAGCGGCAAGAGGAGTTAGAGAAACAACGTGAAGAAGAACAACTTCGGAAGATCCAGGTAAAAAATTAATGGAACAAAAACAGAATTTAAAGAAAAAAGGCTTTTTGCCTCGGTCCCAGTCCTAGTCATCATCATCCAGCAGGAAAGATGTTCCTGAATCATTTAGTGTGCTAATCCTTGTTACTTTTGTTCGTTGTAGGAACTGAACAAGCAGCGCGAACTGTTCTACACGGTAGAATTAGTAAGTTTGGATTAAAAACCTTATTGTCAAGGCTAATTGGTGTTTTAGGAGCGAGAAAGGCGCAGACAGCACATGGCTTTAGTCAAAGCACTGGAAACGCGGAAAAAGTTCGAAGAGCGCGAGAAAAAAAAGGAAGAAATCAGACTCGAAAAGAAAGCTTCTCGGGAGAAACGGGCTGAAGAAAGGCGATTGGAATTGGAGGCAAGCAAAGACGTCAAGAAACCGGTCGAAGACATGGAACTAATGGGTAAGGTGTTTTCTGTAGCTTATTTATATGTGTATATCTGCATTTTTTCACTCCTTTTCTGAGGACTATGTTTATCTCGATCCTTTTCAGATCACAAAGCAATGCCCAAATTAAAGAGAGTTCGTGGAATGAAATTGCCAGGCAAAGCGTTTGCGGACTTGCTCATGGTCTTTGAATTCCTGCATACATTTGGTGAAACCTTAGGATTTGGTAAGGAAATATAAGTCATACAGAAATAAAAGTGGGCCCACCCAAGCTTATTATCATTATGATCGTTCGTAGATATGGAAAGTTTGCCCAATTTGGATAGCCTGCAAAAGGCTATGCTTTACGATCCCGAAGCCGAAGAAGAGCTGCTCTCTGTGATTTGTCATTTGTTAGTGTGCGCCATTGAAGATCCCGGCATTCCCCATCCGAACCGCCATACGACGGTACTGGGCCAGACCCTCAAGCAAGCCGATATTACGACCAATAACGTCAGCGAGATTCTGAGGCTTTATTTGGTTGCCAACGCGTTGGGTGACGCCAAACCGCCATCAGAAAAAGGTAAGTTATTCTGTTGCTTCCATGAATGTGTTACAAGGAAACGGCAACCAAAGAAGTGTTTATCAAGAAAAATTAGGAAAAATCTGGCCTCTGTAAGAATAATTTTCTCGGCATTTTGCGAAGACTAGCTATCGATCTGCACCGACAAGAAAGAATTGTGACAGGGTCACGTGGCGTACTGCCCTCGATTTTTTTTTTTTTTTTTATTGAAATCATGGGCGTGAGCTGATGCTCGTTGCCGATTCTACATAGTTTCCGTTTTTACAAGTTGCCTTTCTTTATCCTGATCGGATAAAGAAAAAGCCCTCGATTTTTCTAATAGTAAAGAATCTGTTTTTAAGAGATAATAACTTGGAATTTAATTTCAAATTTGTATCTTACAAGCAGCAGACTATTAGAAAAACAATCGTTCGCACTTGTCTCCAGTAAAGAAATCGATAGATTGTGGTGGCTTTTGTTTTTAACAATGGGTTTCATTTAGTGGCTTCGGTGTTTTATAATAGGATAGTCTATTGTAGTGTATTTTGGGAGCAAATTGACGATGTTAGGAGTTCGAATTTTGGGGCTGTTTTCCATTGCACGGAGAAGGTGATCTGTTTAGCTCAGGGAGCTTCCTTTCTGACCAAAAAAAAAGCTATTCTACCTTGGTTTCCTTAAACGGACTCATTTTACTGCAGTTGAGCGCTAAACAACTTGTAGCGCTGTACACATTTCAAGGACGATTATTTTTAGATTGACGTGCTTTTGACATCGGTTTTGAACACTGAAGTAATCAAGATACAAAATTCAGTACAAAGTTATCTTCTATGATGTGATATTTTGTATTTATTTTTAAAGGATAATTTAGATTTTATTACTCTAATGCGGAGTCGCACTTTAAACTGAAAAGGGTCGATTGAGAAAGGAGAGAATTGAAAGAGGAGACTCGTTGATTTAGGGTAGTGAGGGTAGTTATTCATCCTAAAGATTAAGAGTCTGCAATTTATAGCCGTCGAATGAAATAAGTTAGTCAAGGCAATACGACAGTTGACAGAAACGGAGAATGGCGCTCTTTTTCGCGTCGACAAAAAAACAGCCACGTAATATATGAATGTGCTCTTCTTTCCTGACTGCAAAGCAATCAAGAATGTAAGAATCAAGTGTCTTATTTAAGACACGTTATCTTATATGAGATATCTGAATACCTAATTGCGTTCTTTCTTCTGTGCTTGGGTTTTGGCAGCAGGTAGCAAGGAAGTAGTGTATGAGAACCAGGAGGCTCTGACATTAAGCGAATGGCTGAAGCATAAGCCTTTCCTTAGTTTGAGTCCGAGCGAAAAGGGATCCATTCTTTCGTTCCTGATTCACGAGTTGCTGCAAAACAAGGCCGTCATTGGCCAAATTGAGCAGTCCATAGAGGGCCAGAACACCGCACGCCGCGATCGATGGATTGTGGATTCCAAGATTAGAAAGTAAGACGCTGTGTTTGACAAGAATTAGGTAGCGTGAAACAACTGGTATCTTATGCTCCTTGTATCGTTTTAGATTGAAGACTTTGCATGCTAAGAAGAGCAAGTCATCCCACAGTTTTAGCAAAGCTGAGGCCAGTTGCGAAGAATCCCACGAAGAGACGAACCAATCCTTACAAGAAGGCAAGGAGAAGAAAAAAGAAGAGGCCGAGGAAGATAACGATGAAGATGACGATAAAGACGAGAGCGGAGGCGAAGAGGACATGCAGGATGCTGAAAATCATGAGGAGGTAAGAACTCGAGAGTAATAAAACATGAGTGCGTTCATTCATATGAAGCCATAAGGGTCTTCGCAGGGATTGGGAGGTATACGAAAAAAAAATTCTTTGGACTTTTTGTAGGAGGAAGATCGTAACATGACTCCCGAAGAGCTAAAGAAGAAAATGGAACGTCTGAGCCGTCAGAGTAACCAGATTCTAACGCAATTGACCGTATCGGATCAGCAGTTGCGAGCCTTGGCATTGGGACAAGATCGCTATCGACGAAGATACTGGATTCTCCCCCACGCCGGTGGAGTGTTCGTGGAAGCTTGCGAATCGTGTGAAGCACCGGCTGCTGGCTTTGAATCTTGGGAAGGGCAGTCTCCACCGTTGGTGCAAAAAGGGTTGGCCGAAGAAAGTGAAGATTTCAAAAAAGAAAACGAAGCCGACGAGGTAGAAATGAAAGCAGAGAAGAAACCTAAAATAGAACCCATGGAAGTGGATGATGTGGAGCAAAAATTGGCAGCTATGGAAGCAGACGAGTCTGGACTGGAAAGCGAGAAGAAAGAGCCCAAGTTGGAAGAGCAGCTAGACAAGGAGAACATCGAAGAAGAAGTGACAGCCCAAAGCAAGCCAGAAACTGCAGTCAAGCAGGAACGGAAACAAGAAGACGAAGAAGAACCAGAAGAAGGTTCCAAGATCCAGCTTGCCGAAGGACAAGAGACCTCCCCTCTGCAGCAACAACAACAACCTCAGCAGCAACAACAGCAGCAAATGATGAAGCTGCCCGTGATCTCACCGAAGAAGGCGGTCCTTGATCCCGACCGCCCATGGTTCAGCATCCTGCCTCGAGAACCGTGTGATGAAGACACTTTAGTTAGCCTCAATGCCTATGACATGAATCCTATGGAGGAGGCCATGACGCCCATGACTGATACATCGGAGCGTTATTGCACCGACGGCAGAATGAGAGATTCATCAGAAGCTAATCACATCCGTCCCGAGACGCCCAAACCAGTTCAGCCCATTCCGGAAGGTAGAACACCTTTTTTTCCTTTTTCGTCGTAGTTGATAATGAGATAAAAGAGTGTGGAGATTTTCCTACCTAGTTGTCGCTCATTAATTCTATCATAAATAATGTTCTTGGTTTCTTAGCTTTGGCGTTAAGTTGGTGGAGGATTACCGAGCCGGACGTTTTACGGAAGATATTGGAGTCGTTACATCCTCGTGGCGTGCGAGAGAGGGAATTTCACCGTTTACTCTTGCGTTATATGGACTTTGCCTCGGAATCCACTTTAAAGGTAAGTTTTTTATATTCCATGTTTAGAATTAGTTTATTATTGAGATTAGTAGTTGAATGCTAAATAATGTTTTTTTACCATCTTGTCTCTTTATTCGAAAGCTGACTGAGAAGAATACTCTCAGCGGTGTAAGTTTAACAAGTCTACTGCATGCTGTCTAGGCAGGAAGGAGAAAAAATAGATGTAGTAATGTCATTATGGGTATGTTCTGTAGGGCGATCCAAAGTGTATTGCACTTAACACAAACGCTCCTGATCCGGACCCTTGCAGTTTGGTAGATACGTGGTCACGTGAGACGGCTTTACGCGTGGATTTACTCATGCTTGAGCAAATTGAATCCTTCGAAGATAGGATCGCGTCTGCTAGTATGCAAGTCAAGGTAAAACTGCCATGCTCGTTTGGATTTGTTTCTGTAACTAAAAAAGCAAATGGTAGATTTTAAGAGTTATGGCTAAAAACGTGTTATTCTAGGGCTGGAAATTACCTTCAAGAGCAAGCTGTGAGTTAGGCTATAAATTCCGTCCAATTTGTGAGTCAGCTACAAACGAAAATGCTGGCACTGTTACTCCGCTTGAAATCGCCCGAGAACGTTTAATTAACGTGGAAGCAGCTATTGAACGACGCTACCTAAAAGCACCCTTGGGTCACAGGTAATAAAAATCACTTTTATTGTCAAACTTGAGACTATCTTCATAACATGTTTCTAATTGAGTTGCAGGGTTGTGAATGGCAAGGGGGAGGTAGTACTCAATTTTCTCTCTGGTGGGCCCTCCTTGTCCGAGACTCCCAAAGGCTTGATTACATGGCGGGAAGCCACCAAAAAATGCGAAACTTCCGCGCAATTGGCCATGTGTTTCTATATGCTGGAAACCTCCGTTGCGTGGGATAAGAGCATCATGAAAGCGGTAAGCCTCTCAGTTTATGATGAACCTGTCTGAGTAAGAATACTAAAATGCATTTTTTTTTTTTTTTTTTTTTTTTTTAACTTAAGCAGAGCTGCCAGTTCTGCCACGGTGGGGACAAAGAAGACCAATTGCTCTTGTGTGACGGATGTGATCGTGGCTATCATACTTACTGCTTCAAGCCGCCCATGACAACTATCCCTGATGGTGACTGGTTCTGCTACGAGTGCATAAACAGAGCCATGTTGGAGCGTAATTGCATAGTCTGTGGTAAACCAGGACAAAAGAACATCGTGTTCTGCGATACGTGTCCCAAAGCGTACCATATCGATTGCCTGCAAAATCCTTTAGCCAAAGTACCGCGTGGGAAGTGGTACTGTCAACTATGTCATACCAAAGCTCCACCTAAGAAAAAAGCTCGTAAGTCTGCGCCCGCTGCCGTTTCCACGCCACCCCGTGATAGAGAACGTGTTAGTGAATCGGAACCCTCCACTGCCCAAGCTACGCCCACACCTACCCCAACTCCTACGCCCACTCCCCAGCCCGTGGTTCCGGAAAGTAACGGCGAGCCTCTGGGAGTCACGGGGAACGGAGAAACTGTCGACAGCAGCACGAGAGGAAGCAGTCCTACAGTCCCAGCAGCATCACCTCCGCCGCCTCCCCCTCCCCCGCCGCCACCACCCGCAATACCGGCAAAGAAGGAAAAAAGTGCGGCGATTGCCAAGCGCAATGCTATAGCCAGGGAAAAGGACTTGAGCCCTTGCAAAGCCTTGCTGGACGATCTGGAAGTGCACGACGAGTCGTGGCCCTTCCTTTTACCTGTGAATACGAAGCAATTTCCTACTTACAAGAAAATCATCAAAAACCCTATGGATCTCAGCACGATTCGGAAGAAATTGAATGAAGGAACGTAAGTATTGACAAAAGGATGCTGAGGATTTTCATATTTGTGTGCGCCTTACATTTATTTTGTGTTTTTCCCATTTAGTTATAAGACGAGAGATGATTTTTGCGCCGACGTTCGCCTTATATTTCACAATTGCGAGATTTTTAACGAAGATGACTCGCCTGTTGGAAAGGCAGGGCACAGTATGCGTTTATTCTTTGACGCGAGGTGGCTCGAATTGACAGGCTCTGGTCATTAGGTGGTAAGTCTTCGTTTCCCTTGTGTAGTAGCGAGCAAATGGAGAAATTGTCTGTGGTCAGGACCACTCTTTTTAGACAGGGTATTCGTACAGTGTATGTGTAACGACATAACAACTAGGCAGCTTTGCCCTTGTAACCTGTCCTTTTCGTAAACCTTTCAAATTGATATAGTTGGAGAAATTTTGTAAATATAATTCTTAAGCTAAAAGTTATCTCCTTTTAAATCGAAAAACAGTATATATAACAGCATTTGTCTTCTGTCGCATTCCGGTAGTGTGAACGGGTCCAAAAGTGAAATTGTACTTAGCCTTAATTAACAAGCGAAAACAGAATTCCCGATAGTTTCATCCAAACAGAAAGACGACGTCTCTTTCTTTCTCTCGTTTCTTCCAGACTGCAGATCGTCAGCCTGAACCGTTTGCGTTTAACATAGTAGATGCGGTTACTGCATGCCAATTGCATTTAAATCTTACAATCCCCTTAACGCCCTGGATGGTGATCCTAGTCCACCACTTCTTCAAGTGTCTTAGCTGGTGTACCTTTGTTTTAAGATTCGCGACTGTTCATGTGTAATGATGTGTGTTATAGCTAATAGATCACATTTTTTTCTTTTCTATAACACTGATGAAACGCTTAACGTTGTCGAAGTAAAGAAATGGTACTATTGGAAGACGAACGAAGAGCAGAAATGTAGAAGGCCTATAGGTGTTCGTCGATATTCTTATTTACGGGGAAGTATTTTCATTTGCACAACGGTATACATGCTACCTGGCTTTCTCGTAATATATTTTTAACAGTTACTTCCTCCACTTTCTGTTTATCTGCATTGTACTGTACGTACTTTTTGCATTGTAACAAACCGGCCTGTCCAGATCTGCCCTATTTGTCCCCAAGAGGAAATCGTAAGTAACAAACTTAAAGTATCCGTAAAACTAAACAGGAAAAAAATCCCTTTAGGGCCCTGCAGGCACCTAGGATTATCGTGTAAAACAATATTTACGGTAAAACAAGGATTATCATGTAAAACAATATTTACAGTAAAAAAATGATTATCGTGTAAAACAATATTTACAGTTAAACAACACTATTGTTAAAAGTATAGTGATAAAATAAACGTAAAATCGGTGAATAAATATAGTTTATTACTACGTATGTCTTTGGCACAATACAAATTTTTTCAGAATTGTGTCTGTTATCTCCGATTAGCCCCCAAAAAATAATTGTAGATCACACTTCGATTTTGTCCCGAAGTCAATATCCCAGAAGGATTTATTCTCTTTTCCCTGCCACGTATGCCTACCTTTTGGATCCTCTACCCCTTTAAAAAATAGTCGAGTGCTAGCTGAGCAAGAATCAAGTAAAGCCTTTAGAAAACGTGTAGGAGTTGCCACGTGGCAAGCGTAGCTGTAGTGAATCCACTTTGTTGAGTAAAGAGTGTTCTTCACCAGAATTATCAATTAACCGTGTGCCTTATTCGACCCTTGAATCATTTTCTATACTATACACGAAGCGTACATAGACCCTTACGTGATAAAACTGAAAAAAAAGTGATCAAAATCAGATTAAACGTATATAGCCTTCATGTCCGAGAAGTACTCGTCCTGGCGGAGGCAGGTCAACTGCAGAGTTCGCAATAGAAATTCTTGCAGCTCTCGTGGATTTTCACGAACGACTCGAGGTCTTAACGATTGAAAGCTTAGAGGTGATTACTAGAATCCTTCTAAAGTTTGATAGTTTGCTGAAGGATCATTTGGAAGGGGGCAAGCATACAAGAGCTCATGGGCAAGACCTTGTCTGTCCCCACCGCCAGTGTGGACGTTGAGAGGGATATTTGGTCAACTGGATTATTGGATTATTGGCTCAAATCAAAACACAGTGCTCTCTCACGCAAATTTATGAAAACATCATCTGTTTGTGCGAAAACGGTATGGTTTGATAGCGGGATGGTTTCCGATCTGCAGGCTGATTCGTTGAAGTGGTGCATAAAGAGCCAGAAGAAGAAGGATCAGAAGAGGTCAGAAGAGGGATGGAGACCAGAAGAACAAGGCTCTACTGAAGAAACCGGAAGAGAAGCTTCAAAAGCGAAAGGAAAAGCATGCGAGAAAGTCCCGACGTAGGAAAGAGAACAAGGACTAGCTGCCTGTATGATGCTATTTCCAAAATTGGTGGACTGTGGACCACGGAAGGCATGGTTATGGCACAACTCGGCAAGTTGCTGGACGTTCAGAAGTTCGCCGCCTTGCAGACGCAAATGGTCTACCGTAAGAAATGTTTGGGGGTAACTATAGCAAGTGTGGGCTGTTGAACGTTAGCATTGGCGGGAAGAAAAAGACCGTGGATGCGCAGTCCTTTCTGCAAACTTTAAGGAATACCTGCTGACTCATGTTGCAAAAGCAGGATCACGCACTGATGCCAGTGCTGACCAGGCCAATGCTCTTATCGACCGTGCTGCCCTCGATGCCATCAATTTTAATAAAGAGGGGAAAGCCATTAGTAGGGTTGGGTTTGGAAAGCCCTACAAACATTGTATTGGAAACCTTCCCGCTCACGCACCCGGTCTCCCCACTCGCACTCCCGACGCACACCCAACGCTTACCCCACGCCTATCAATATGCTTTTCCCTACGCTTATCCTCACGCTTATCCCCATGTCGTCCCCAGCACCATGTCAAGCGCCAGCCAAGGCGCGGAAATCGAAATGGTCTGAAGATGTCCAACCATACCGAGCTCGTTTTTTTGCGTAAGAAATCTGTTCTAAAATTTTGAAGAAACTAGTGTTTTTTTAACATTGTCCTATTCTCTACAGAAACAGACAACGCCAAAAACCAACACGGGACAACGGGGGCCAAGAATCTATCGTGATTCGAATTGTCATGTATGAAAGAACAGGAGATACATTTTCTTTACATTTTTTTATTTGTGCTTTTTGTGATTTTTAAGTATTATTAGTTATATGATTCTGCGTGTTTTATATAGATTTGCTTTTAAATATGCCCTGACTCCTTTTAAGTTGAAAAATATAAAAAAATATAAAAATATAAACTAAAATATAAAAAATATAAATATATATATACAAAATAAACTAAAAATATAAAAAATAACGCCCCCAACTTGGAAATTCGGTGAAGAGTTCATCGTCTCGTCTAGCTTTAGCTTGTTCGGAATTCGGTATTCACCATCATCATACAAATGCCCCGTGCGAAGTTTGTTTACTTGCCTTCAGGCTTTGTTGTTATCTTGCGACATCTGCGGTACCGGTGTATGAAAAAAATAATCTTCCTGAAAGTAGGGATTACTGAGCACCGTAACTGCCAAAATCGGTTTACTTGACTCGGTTTACTGCATTCCGATAACAAGCTTCATTGCATGGTACAGCCCTGGTAGTGGAAACACACCCAAGGACAAACGGGAAACTACATTGATGTTATTTTCATTTACTACGTTCAGTAATAGTGATAATATTAACATTAAGCATGACCACGTTGGGCTCGATAGGACTAAAGAATGTCAAATGTTTTTCTGCTGCGTTCCGTTGTGTGGAACACGCAAGACTAGTACACGTTTCAGTAGAGTTTCAGTACACGAAATTTCAGCAGATCTTACACTTCGGCAAGCTTGGCTGAAAAATATTTCGCGGGTTGATGCGAATGGAAATCCGTGGATTCCCGGTGACCCATTCAAAGTATGCGGTCTCCACTTCACATCACAGGACTACTACACTGACACTAAGAACAAAAGACTGAGAAAAGGCGCAGTGCCTAGTCAGTTCCCGAACTATCCTTCTTTTACAAGCAGCCTAAAATTTCAGTTCGTCGCCCATTTCCTGGTAATAGTCAAGCTAATATACAACAAAACGAAGAACCCGAACGACCAAGAAAAACCAGAACCAAGTTCTGAAACTAACGTACTCCACGAACTACATACAAATGGAAATAATAGCACGACTGTCGATGTTGCTATTCCACTATCGCATGGGCCAACTGGGCACTGGCCCATCCTGACCTGTTTGTCATAGATAAATATTATATTCAGTTACTAATACATAATTTTATGTAAAAGTGTGCACTTTTAGCATGCATTTACTAAAAACACGTAAAAACGGGGAAGCTCATCATGATTATAGTACCGCTGTTGCTCAAAAGGTAGAGACCCTGCCGCAGTACGCAATTTGCAACCAAAATTTTCTCAGCGAGCATGAGCGCCGCTGTAGGAGAGCGTATGAAACATCCCTATTGTTTTGATTCTCAAGCGTCTTATTTTCACTGCTCTTGATCTGCTCTTTGATTGTCTTGATTTTCACTGCTTAGCTTGTTTTTGCCAGAAAATGAAGCGTAATGTTTTAAGCGGGGCGCAGAAAAGGAAGAAAGCTGCAGAGGAGAAAGAAAAGATTAGCAAACTTCTTAAAATCACAACTTGGTTCAATTTAGGAGTGGCAGGTACAGTATAAGTAACAGTAAGGGCTGATTTCCAATGAGGTCCTAAGTGTCTTAAGGTGTGCTAAGGAGGAGTCGAGGAAGGGAAGGGAAATCAGTGGCCCTTTTCGGATTTTAGCTAACTTTCATAGTTTCGTCGAAAGAAACGGCGCTTGTGGAGTTTACCCCCCACAAGCTAAACAGTAATCNGGGTGCTGACAAAAAACTAAAATAACACTTTCTTTTTCATTTCACAATAAGTCAATCACACACCAAGCCACCTAACCCTCTGCAAAATGCATTGTCCGAAGTCACGGACGACAAGTTATGCCTTATGAATGCCACGCATACTGTCCATTCCCGGGTTAGTATTTAGCATGTGGGTGAACTCCACAAGCGCCAAAGAAACGGGCTAAATTTTCCCCACCTTTCTAAAGAAGCGTGTTTTTATCAAGTGTTTTTATAATTAGTTTGTCTCCCCTTTGCCTCTTGAATGACGACAAGTAGGCTCCTCGAGGCGCTAAGCTTAAGACACGTTAGGACCTCAGTGGAATCAATATTGAGCGATAAGCGCGGATAGCTAAATACATAAGAACTGTGTACTTAGATCAAGGCCGTTAGATTATACTAGGTCTACACGGGTTGTAGGGTTATCTATTGACTGTAATGTGTTCGATCCAAGTCTTAGAATTCTGACGCACCTGGCAGGCGCGCAAGTGGCGAAAATCGAAGAATTTTCTTCGTGAGTTTTAATGTCAACAGAAACCCTACGATCAGTGTGAACCTTGCATTAGCTTTTTTTTGCGATCCCTCTAATACGGCCACCACTACTGCTCTTTTCAGATACGCCGTCAACCTCTACTTCTACTTCTACTTCTGATCAGTCAGACTTGCAAATGGTATCTACAGCTCTTCCTGTTGCTGACGACATCGAGCAGGAAGTACAGGAATCTGAAACGACAAATTCTTTCAAGGAGCCCGAGATCCAAAATACGGATCCGGGACTTTGGGACATTAGCAGTGCTAACGTAGTAGACTATTGAATTCGGTGTGGGCCATCATCATGCCAAAATGATGAGAGCGACTTTTTCAACACTCGCGCAGAGTTTACGAAGGATGTAATGGAGAGAATGCTAGGGTGAGGTACTGTTCGAAGAATGTATTCAAATGTGAGCTTAGGAATGGCGAGTCCGTTAAATGGGAGTGGGTAATTTATTCGCCATCCCAGGGTCGTTTATACTGCTTCGTTTGTCGTCTGTTTTCCAAGACGGAAGCTTTCTTCGCTAAAGCTGGTTTCAATGATTGGAAACACAACAATCTTATAACGGAGCATGGAAACGGAGATGAACATCGCAAGTGCATGGTGACGTACTTGACTCGGCATAAGGAAATTGGTACCTTAGACAGTTTATTACTCGAACAGCGTCGTTCAGAGCAGGAATACTGGTGTAAGGTTTTGACACGTGTTGTTGCAGTTGTTCGTTTTCTTGCAACTACAGTTTTGCCTTTTCGCGGAGATAACCAAACTATAGGGTCAGCAAAGAATGGGAATTACTTAGGCATTTTGGAGCTCCTGAGTGAATTTGACCCTTTCT
>JAGJRO010000842.1:0-65833 GCA_022832285.1 Lepidurus apus apus
ACCTATGATCTAGAAATCAGAAATGCAATTCTTTTTTATTTATTTGATTTAATTTACTGGATCAGTAAGGGTCCCAGAAAGGCTCAATAGACGCAATGTGTACCTCCATAGCCATGGACACAGGCGAAAATCAGCCAACTGAGCGAAATAGCTCAGGCGGTTCGGTGCAAACTAGAGTACAGAACCGAAACCGCTTCCGGGATGGTGGGAGTTTTGGTTGAGTCCAAGTACCCGCACATCCCATACAAAACCGCCAACGCAATAGCTACCTCCGCCGACCAGCCAGTAAAGACGACCCATGGTTTCATTTTAATCTCGTAGCTCCGCGATTTGTGGAACACAAAACCCATGAAAATTCCCACTAAATAGGGCGGAATTCGACACCAAGGCACTACGTAGTAATCGTTGTTAAATTTTGTCGCACTCTCAAACATGTCTCTACCAAAAACGTAATTTAAAAAACATACATTTAAATTTCATTAATCAATCATTATTTGCTTATTAAATAAGTAAAGCCTTATTTCTAAGGTTATTTAGAAGAAATATGGAAATTAATTAATTACGCTCTGCTATGTATGGCAGTTGGCGGTAAATCTTCAATAGCTACGATTGCCATGGTTCCTCCGATGGATCCTAAAATAGCCACGCCCAAAAAGGCTATTCCAGGTTTCGGCCAACGCCATAGGACGTAAATGAAAAGGGGTGCCACGAGGAACATTTGCATATCATTTGCCAAGTACCAAGTTTCGCCCATGCACTATATGTTTAGGAGTGGATTCACTGAGATGTTGTTTAGCAATCTTAAGTATGTAATTTACCAGAGCTACATCAATATTGACCGGAATGAAATTGTTGATGTACAGGAAGTGCTGCCACCAACTCATTCTGCAAGCTTCAGACATGGAAGTTACATTGCCCCAGTAGGGTCCTGAACCCAAGTACGGAAGCAAGGTAGCGATGAAAGCCAAAACGAATGCGTAAACTGGCGTTAATCTGCAGAAATTGCCAATTGCAGAAATTGACAAACATCAATTCTTGACTTTAAATCATTGAAAGAAATTACCGTAAGTAGCGATGGAGGTACATTAAAGGCACATTTAATTTGCCTTTAGACTTATCCATTTCGCGTAAGGCAACGTACGCGATCAATAAACCACTCAAGAAGAAGAAAGAATCTACCGCAACTGAAGCGTTAGCTATTGTTTGAAGCGACCATGAAAGTGCATCCTGAAAGAACATAACTTTAAAACAAAAATGTAAAACATTTTTGGAGAATTTTCTGAAAATTTTTTAGGGATACTTTTTAATTAGAGGAATTTCAGAATTTTTAGAAAATCTCACATTTCAGGTACATTTCTACAATTTCAAGTATTTGAGAAATTTCTGCAGAAATATCTCAAGTGTCTGATAAATTTCTGCAGAAATTCCTACAAAATATCTTACAGAATTAACTTACACGTACCTGATTCACTTGAACTGTATTAGCATCAGGTGAGAAGACACTTTCCATCCAAGAGTGCCCCAGAACAACCCAAGTCATGGACAAGAACCGAATTCCATGTAAACAGGACAACGAACCTTCCGCCGATCCATTTGCATTCAGAATCTTGGCGCCATTACTCAAAACGGAAAAACTGAGCAAAATTTGGTTGCCCATCAGTAAATCTTTCCTCGAAGCGTCACTCCATTGAAGGTAACCATCGTACGCCGTTCCGAGAACCAGGAAAAAGGCCATGATTCCCAAAACAATGCTGTAGGTCCAAAATGTTTTTTATTTTAAAATTGAGATCTTTTCTTTCAATTTGAATTTCGTTTGAGGTTTAAAGAATTGTAACTACGTACATGACTGTGATAGTGGCTGCATCAAATTCTCGGACGGAATCTGTGACGGTACAGTAATCTTCATTGGTCATAGGAACGATTTGTTTTTGCCCGAAGATATGGGTACCGATACTATCGGCCACAGCAATACCGATATCATTAGCCGAGCAAGTGGAAGGTAAGCAAAAGGCTAAGCTGGGCAAGTATCCAGGGAGAACTATACTTGAATCGTTGTGAAATACCTGTGATAATTAACTCCTATATTTAAGGCATTCGAATAAGTTTGTTTTAATGTACTGGATCGGTGAAAGATCCAAAAAGGCTCAATAGACGCAGCAATCCGAACAATGATTTCGTATTTGGCTCCTTAGATTGACTTTCAGGGACTTTTGTGGGAGAGAGGAAAACGGTACAGTATTTTCCAGTAAATTTGGGACTTGAATTGAAATCTGTTCCTTTGACTTTCAAGCATTGGTCGAAATGACCCATCGCATGATAATTTCCGCTAGAGATTCCATCAGGCATTTTACCAGTAGCATCGTACACTACAAATAGATGTGTACTTTAGTACCGTTTTAAGTGATTAGATGGCGCGTCTTACTCTTCAAGGCCCAGCCAGTGAAACTAGCCTAGGATTCCGCGTACAGCAAGCTATCATTCCTGTATTGCTGACTAATTTCTGGATTATGGCTTGCGGTTGGGATCAGAAAGCTTGCCAAACTGTTTAGAATTACGTTTGGAACTGAATATCCATTCACGAGCTCAGTAGGCAATTGTAAACCACCTGACCAATCGTCTGGAGAGAAATCCAGCTCTTCCGGCGAGTTTAGGAAACTTTCTTTGAGCTCTTGTTGGATACTTTGAAGAGTTTCTGCTTGCTGGGCAGTGAAGTGCCAAGGTTTTGGAAAATGATTAGGAAATTGAGCAAAAGTTAAAGGGAAAATTGCTATACAAAATAGCAAAACTGATGTGGATTCCCACATTTTGAAACGTGTCAATTTATTGGGAGGCTTGGACGGTTCTAGGTTCTAATTACACAGTATTTCAAATAAGCACTACCGAAGGTGGCACGTGAATGATTATTTCAAATCTGTAGTCTTGTATCTCCTTTAAAATATGGAGCAACCGGAATTACTTATGTGTCATACAAGAGATAATACGAGGTGTTTGTTAATCGGTGTTTTTTTTCCAATAATGAGGTTCAAGAGAATACAAAGAGCATAAAGTGACCTTCATGATAAGGAGTTGATTACGGATAGGAAGACGTACGTTACGTGATCTTCATATGTTTAACTTATCCAATTCAATGTAGCAACTTTGAACTATAGAATAAAAGATCGTTCGATTAAATTTAGGATTTTTTCAATATTTCAATTCGCTTCTTCATATATCTCACAAGTTATTTTAAATGTATTCAAAATTAGCATCTTTCTGCTTTAAGCGTGTATTTTTGAATTTTAATTATTTACAATACTTTCACGAGTTTTCATTATTTTCAAAACCCTTATTAACATGTCCTTCCACTGCTACCTTGACATCTTCGAGTATTTCCTTTGCTGGTGATTTTCCTATAAAAAAAACATTCAAATTTTAATATGTAATGTGATAAAAATAATTCTTACGTTTTGGCGCGAAAAGTAATTTTTCAAGGTTCAAAAACGGAGCTTCAAAGCAAACCGAAGCAATGAACGCTAAACCCATTGCTATTACCAAAATTGAAAGGAATGTTAATACCTACCAATAATATAAAGTATTAAGTTCTTTAGGTATAATTAGATTAGCTAAATTACAGCGTCGATGGTAGTGTAATAGAAAACCGTGCGAACCCTGGCGTAGTAAAACCCAATAAAGTTTAAATGGATCAAATACGTGCAGTAAGTCAATCGACTCAAGGGAATGAAAGCTGACCAAGATAGAAACCTGTTCACAAAGCCTGTCGGAAGCCAAAAATTACATTAGAAGTTCATCGAACTAATAAGTTGGTACCTCCATAGCCATGGACACAGGCAAAAACCAGCCAACTGAGCGATATAGCCCAAGCGGTTCGGTGCAAACTAGCGTACAAAACCGAAACCGCTTCGGGGATGGTGGGAGTTGTGGTTGAGTCCAAGTACCCGCACATCCCATACAAAACCGCCAACGCAATAGCTATCGCCGCCGACCAGCCAGTAATGACGACCCACGGTTTCATTTTAATCTCGTAATTCCGCGTTTTGTGAAACACGTAGCCCATGAAAATTCCCACTAAATAGGGCGGAATTCGACACCAAGGCGCTACGTAGTAATCGCTGAAATTTCTCATCGCACTCTCAAACAGATCTCTACCGAAAGCGTAATTTAGAAAACATAAATTTCAATTTCATGGATCACCCATTATTGACTTATTAAGTAATCTAAGGTTATTTCGAAAAATATGAAAATTAGTTAATTACGGTCTGGTAGGTAGGGAAGTTGGCGGTAAATCTTCAATAGCTACGATTGCCATGGTTCCTCCGATGAATCCTAAAAGAGCCACGCCTAAAAAGGCCACTCCAGGTTTCGGCCAACGCCATAGGACGTAAATGAAAAGGGGAGCGACGAGGAACATTTGCATATCATTAGCCAAGTACCAAGTTTCGCCCATGCACTATATATTTAGGAGAGGATTCCCTGAGATGTTGTTTAGCAAGCTTAAATATATAATTTACCAGAGATACATCAATATTGCTCGGAAAGAAATTGTTGATGTACAGAAAATGCTGCCACCAGCTCATCCTGCAAGCTTCCGACATGAAAGTTACATTGCCCCAGTAGGGTCCTGAACCCAAGTGCGGAAGCAAGGTAGCGATGAAACCCAAAACGAATGCGTAAACTGGCGTTAATCTGTAGATATAACCAATTTATTATATAAAATATAGTAAAATCAGTACTTTAATTTAAAGTCAGGGAAAGAAATTACCGTAAATAGCGATGGAGGTACATTAAAGGCACATTTAATTTGCCTTTAGATTTGTCCATTTCGCGTAAGGCCACGTACGCGATCAATAAACCACTCAAGAAGAAGAAAGAATCCACCGAAACTGAAGCGTTAGCTATTGTTTGAAGCGACCACGAAAGTCCATCCTGAAGTTAAAGAACATAACTTTAAAACAAAATTTTAAGACGTTTTTACAGAGTTTTCTGTCAATTTTTTGGGTACTTAGATAAATTAGAGGGATTTCAGAATTTTTAGAAAATCTCACATTTCAGGTATATGTTTACAATTTTAAGTATTTGAGAAAATTGTGCAGAAATGTTCAAGTGTCTGATAAATTTCTGCAGAAATTTCTCCAGAATATCATGTGGAATTAATTTGTCGGTATACCTGGTTCACTTGAACGATATTGGCATCAGGTGAGTAGACACTTTCCATCCAAGAATGACCCAGAACAACCCAAGTCATGGACAAGAACCGAATTCCATGTAAACAGGACAACGAACCTTCCGCCGATCCATTTGCATTCAGAATCTTGGCGCCATTACTCAAAACGGAAAAACTGAGCAAAATTTGGTTGCCCATCAGCAAGTCTTTCTTCGAAGCGTCATTCCATTGAAGGTAACCATCGTACGCCGTTCCCAGAACCAGGCAAAATGCCATGATACTCAGAACAACGCTGTAGATCCAAAATATTATTTATTTTACCCTCAAAATCTTTTCTTTTAATTTGAATTTTGTTTGAACTCGTTTGAAATTGAAAGAATTATCACTACGTACATGACTGTGATAGTGGCTGCATCAAATTCGCGGACAGAATCTGCGACGGTACAGTAATCTTCGTTGGTGATAGGAACGATTTGCTTTTGCCCGAAGATATGGGTACCGATACTATCGGCCACAGCAATACCGATATCATTAGCCGAACAAGTGGAAGGTAAGCAAAAGGCTAAACTGGGCAAGTATCCAGCGAGACTTGTAGCAGAATCGTTGTGAAATACCTATGATAATTAACACCTGAATTTAAGGCATTCGAATAAGTTTGTTTTAATGTACTGGATCGGCGGAAGGCCCAAAAAGGCTCAATAGACGCAGCAATCCGAACATGGATTTCGTATTTGGCTCCTTAGATTGACTTTCGGGGACTTTCGTGGGAGACAGAAAAACGGTACAGTATTTTCCAGTGAACTTGGGATCCGAATTGACTTCTGGGCCTTTGACTTTCAAACATTGGTCGAAATGACCCATCGTGTGGTAATTTCCGCTAGCGATTCCATCAGGCATTTTACCAGTAGCGTCGTACACTACATTCAGATATGTAATTTGGTTTCATTTTGGATGTTAAGCTGGCGTGACTTACTCTTTAAGGCCCAGCCAGTAAATTTAGCTAAGGATTCCGCGTACTGCCAACTGTCTTCCCTGCACTGTTGACTGACATTCGTATTAAGACTAGCGGTGGGTATCAGAAAACTCGCCAAACCGGTTAAAATCATACTAGGAACCGGAGATCCACTAGCGAACTCGTTAGGCAGTTGTAGATGAGCAGAAATATTGTCTGATGAGAAGGTGAGCCCTTCCGGGGAGTTCAGGATACTCTCTTTGAGTTCTTCTTGTATTTGTTGCAAAATTTCTGCATGTTGTCGAGAGAAACGCAAATGTTGCGGAATGTGATTAGGATACTGAGCAGTGATTAAGGGTGAAAATGCTATACAACACAATAAAACTGTCTTGGTTTTCCACATTTTGAATAACTTCGGTTTACGGACTTTTCAAGTCCTACGATTATTCTGTAGTCACAAAGCAAACAACTGCGGGAATGACTGGCAGCTTCCTGTTCCCCTTCATTTATACCTCTAGAAGTATGGGAGGGCAAATATCATTGCAACATGACGTGGAAACAAGGACTCCCTGGATTTTTATCTTCTTTTACTAGGCCAAAGGTCGAAAGATGTTTCGAACTTCAATTCGGACTTCAATTTCGACCTTCAAGATATTCGGACTTCAATTGGGCGCGCAATCACCTTATCTTATTGGTTTTTGTACTCTTAATCAAATTCTTACAAAATCTATTACTCATATTACTTCATGAAATCTGATCATGTCTCTTTATTCTATCCTGTTCGATGACATACTTTCCTTTCGACGCAATTAATTCAAATTAGACCCAGAAACTTTATAGCGCCATCTAATAACTTTCTTATGTATTCCCTCGAACATCTTTATTATTGTTTTGCTTCCTAAACGTTCTAAAATCAACTAACTAACTGACCTCTACTTTATAATTAAAAATGGTTCGTAAATTAGCGTTAAACGCAGAATTCCACGCTAGTAATCCCGGCACGCCCAAAACTCCCGGTATTTCCTCGCTTAAATCATTTTTCAAATTTTATCATCATTTATGACTTGCACGTTGCAGTTTTATCTTGATTGATATTTGAAATTTGATCCTTATTCTTAATTTAATCTCGTTTATCTATTATATTTAGTATTTATCGCTCTTCAACTAATTCAATAATGTCTCGTCTAGTGTTGGGATCTGTCGAAGCGCCTGAACATGCCACTTTCGGTGCTAAAGAGCTTAAATTGGTACCAAATTTCCCTCAAGGACCGTTAATTACCATTTGGAACAGTTTACCTTCGTTAAGCAACTTTATTTCCTACACATTACTACCCTTAACCCTTCCGTTTGCAGCATTCCAATTCTTCTTTAATCTGTACATCAATTTAAGGTCCCAAAACACGCTAGAAGGCAAAGTAAAACCGTAAAATAAATAAATATATAAATGAAGTAATTATGTTTAATTATTTCTTGCGGTCATTTAAGGTTGTACTAATTACTGGCGCTAGTTCCGGCTTAGGAAAAGCCTTGGCAGTTGCTTTCTACAAACAAGGATGTCGCCTGATACTCTGTTCGAGGGGAAAAGAACAATTAGACGCAATTCGCTTGGAATTACTCCAAATGTCCACTGTAAAAAGACTCATAAATTGCTCAATTAATTCCTTTTTAATGTTAAAAATCATCTTTAGAGTAGAGAAACACTTTATCCGCCCGTGGTTATACCCATGGATTTATCAGATGTAAAACAAATTGAAATTAAAGCAAAAGAAGCATTAGGAATCTATGGTTACTTGGATATTCTGGTGAATAACGCTGGAATTTCTTATCGTGGCGAAGTCTTGCACACAAAATTGGACGTGGACCAGCAATTAATGCAAGTCAATTATATTGGGCCAGTGGCGCTGACAAAAGCTTTATTACCATCCATGATAAAACGAAAATCCGGGCAAATAGTCATGGTGAGCAGCGTGCAGGGCAAAATTGGAATTCCTTTCAGGTAATTCCAGTTTTTATATCCTTGTCAGATTAGGTTTGTTTTATGATTTGTTCGTTTTAATCTTACTTTGTGTTTTTTTTCCTGATGGTATAGGTCTTGTTACAGTGCATCCAAACACGCGTTACAAGCATTTAGTGACTGTTTGCGAGCGGAAGTCAATAAAGATAAAGTAATGGTCTCGGTGATCGACCCCGGTTACATCCAAACGAACTTATCGTTAAATGCGGTTACAGCCAGTGGAGGTCGTTACGGAGGTAAGAAAGCTAAACTTCCATCAAGAAGAAACTATGAATTTCTTTAAATTTTAACGGAATTTTTTGGCGTAGATTGTAGGATGTAAAGCAAATTTTAATTTTCTGGAGTTAGTATTAACGAAATGTTAATGTTTATGATTTTCGAATCCTTAGGCCACGCCTTTTTGATGAGAAATACCTTATTTTCGTATAAGTTTAATATTTGTATTTGTTTGGTTTCTAAATCGAACAAAAATGTCTAATTTCTTTATATTTATGTTTAAAGTATGGTTGTTTTGATGTATTAAAAGGCTTTTATTTTATTTTTGTAGTTACAGATAAATCTACGGCAGAAGGGGAAAGTCCCGAAAAAGTTGCATTGGAAATAACTCGCGCTGTGAAGCAAGGCAAAGAAGAGCTAATTATTGCTGGTTTCACGACAAGATTAGTCATATTTCTGCGAACGCTATTCCCCTCTTTATATTTCCTCATAATGAACCACCGAGCGTCGAAGAAGGAAGGTTTGGGCGCCAAACAAGACTAATTAACAATTGCTAACTTATAATGATCAAGAAAATGTAACAAAATGGTGTTTCTTGCAAAGGGTTTTCTATTGATTCGTTATGTACAAAGTGTTCGTCTAAGTGGGACACGACTTGGACTCTGGAATGAAAAGTCACTACGTTTAGAAAGAAACAAGAGTTTTTTTTGTTTTTAATGGTTTGACAAGTTTGACGTAATAGATGAGGACTGTCTTCGACTCTTTTAACTCGTTACTTGCAGGCTTGGAACACTCGCCAAGCACAGAAAACAGCCGCCAATAAGGATATGGTGCAATGAAGAACTTTACGTCGCCGATCATCTCGCCGAATGAGGACAATAGGCGAAGATGAGCCTAATCCTTGCAAAGGAAGTTTGGCTAGGCGTCTCGTATCGTGCTCCACTTGATATTTGCAACACGGATCAAATTGCCAGGAAATGGTGTATAAAGATGTGCAAAAAACTGAGACCACGCCCAATGGGGTGCAGATATAAGGCCGTTCATTCCATACACAACCTTAACGCCCACAAGAAAACATTACTGAATGCAAAATTTGGCTAATTTTACTGAAAAATACCCGTAATTAAAGCTCCTAAGCCGGACAAAACGGCCGTTTTGTGCAAGCAATTCCCTACTGCGATCCATCGAGCAGTTTCGTCGCCCAATCGCATGGGTTCGATGACTATTATAGGTACTGCAGCTTCCAAAGCCCTTTCTAGCTCAATTTCGAATGTTTCTTGTGCATTTTCGCCATCGTAGATTTCCCGTACTACTGCGACTTCCGGCGCAAGGAGAAATTCCCTGGATAAATTATACAAATTTCGTCAGAAACTTTATTGCTAAAATTATCAAAGAAATCCCATGATTTGAGGTGAGATTTTGGCGAATAAACTTACTCGTTGTCATCTTTTTTGCTCATGATTCCCTCAAGCTGAAGTGGATTATAATAGTAATAAATAATAAAAACAAAACCGCGCTGTGTTAACTTTAGTTTCATTCTTTACTCGTTTAATTAGTCACTACCCTTTTCGTTTAACCTTAAACTATTTAAAGTACGATTTATAGGATCGAAAGCTTAAGGGATGCTTGGATTTCGTAACAAGTTTTAGTCGTTGGCAACGTTGGTTAGTTTGTTTGTTTGTATACAGTGTTCGACGCCATTGGAAAGTAATTGGGAAAATGTAAGTATATCGCGTTAAATCTCAGTCATCCGCCATCATCCTCTCATAAAATTGAAGGATGTTACTGAAAGTGTATCACTGTGTAGTTATTTGACAGTTTAGAGGGGAATTAACCCGGGAATTGTCATTTTGGGCGTTTGTTTTTACCGGCCTTTTGGCGCCAAAGGCAACAACAACGGATAATAATGTGTGTTTTGTTGGTTGTTTAGGGCCAGAAGCCTCACAAATGACCCGGATGAAAAGAAACTGAAGAAAGCAGACACTAGCAAAGCTAAAGATAAGCCATCTAAGGATAAAAGAGCTCGAAGTCGCAGCGGATCATCCAGCAGTGGGAGTGACAGCGATTCTAGCCGAAGTTCAAGGAGCAGCTCTTCTTCCTCAACTTCTTCGTCCTCGTCGACTGATTCCTCCGATTCCTCCTCGTCAGGATCCAGCTCTAGTTCATCTCGCTCGAGCGGAAGCCGCCGATCCAAAACCAAAGAGTAAACATTCTTTCAAACCTGCATTAAACACTTTAAACCCCACAATAATTGATTCTTTGTCTCTAAATCAATTCCAGAGACAGACGTAAACCTACAGATAAGAAAGAACCACAACTCAAAGGCGTCGACGCCGATCTAAAGTCCAAAACCGACGTTGACAAAGAAAAAGACGCTTCTTTAACCGAAAAGGACAAAAAGGATGACGGTGCAACCAAACGCAGATCCAGGTAAACCCCAATTAACCTCCTCTTCAGAAAAATAATGAAAATTTTATCTTTGGTTAAAGATCTGCGTCTCCTCGACGTCGTAAACGCTCTCCGACGCCCCGCCCCACCCGCATTCACATTGGTCGCTTGACTCGCAACGTTACCAAGGACCACATCACTGAAATATTCTCAGTTTACGGCACGATTGCTAACGTAGAGCTCCCTGTAGATCGTATGCATGCTCAGCTACATCGTGGCTTTGCATACATCGAGTTTAGCACTGCCGACGAGGCTGAAAATGCCATGAAACACATGGATGGAGGTATGAAAACTCTTTTCCCCTCGAATTCCATCGCTACTGGAGCATATTTGCGGCTAATAAGCAAGTTCCTCTCGTTTAGGACAAATTGACGGACAGGAAATCACGGCTGCGCCTGTGCTAATGCCCAAACAACGCATGCCACCAGGAGGGGGCAGTGCTAGACGTTCCCCACCACCTTCTATGATGCGTCGAGGGTATCGTCGTTGGACTCCACGCTCCCCAAGACGGTTCAACAACAATAGAAGGAGGTCTCCACCCCCGCCGCGTGGGGGGAGACGCTCTTCGCCGCGTCGTTCAGGCAGAGATCGACCCAGATCACGTTCCAGGGTCCCTGTCGTCAATAAATCAAGGTCTCGTTCCCGTTCCCGATCTCCCGCCAATCGCCGCCGACGTTATTCCCGTTCATCCTCGTCGTCGTCGCGTTAAAAAGGCGTGGTTTCGGTGGGAAACCGCTTAAATCTAAGGTAACTTGGTGTTTCTTACTCCTTAATTTTTATTTTTATTAATTGGTTATATTTTTACATTAATTTTAGATCAAGTCACTTTAGTTCTAAAAATTTTAGGTTAAAAATTTTAGTTTAAGAAAAAAAAATTAAGAAAATTCAATGAAGAAATTAAAGAATTTAAGAACAATTTAATTTAATTAATCACTAAAGAAAAAAATTAGTTTCAGGCGCTTAATGTAGGATTTATTTCTTAATTTATTTGAACTTCTTCAAGACATTTTCGTACATTTTTAATTAATTGAATTTTTTTTTTTTAATTTCTAGATTGGCGAATGGAATCATTTGAACAGCAAGTCGAAACATTTTTCATCCGTGACACTTTCTTGTCTAAATCTTTGTGGCGCAGAAATAGAATGGAAACTATAATTCCAGAAAAACAAAAAAAGCGTTCTTTAACCTTGAGGAGAACTGCTTTATGTTTTACTTTTAAAGTGGTTAGAAAGTAGATCTCTTCCTTGTTTGGAGTTAAGGGCAGAATTGCAAATGGAGCACGTGGCCGTTGCAATTGCTGTTTGCCATTTCCAACACGTTCTTGTGTGTCTTCATCAGCGAAAGACTACAACGTTGATCTCCATTTCTGCTTAATGGCTCTAAAACTCAATTCCCTTCTCTCTTTTTTTCCCTTTTTAGGTACTATATGCTTTTTCTTAATTCGCTCCGCGGGTCACATTTAATTTCTGTTTGGTTTTCCGGGGAGGTTCTTAACGTTGGACCAACGATTGTAGGCGTTGTAAAAAAAAATCGCTTCGGAACATTTCAGAAAGCAAGAAATTTCAGTTTAATGACTACCCTAAAGGGACCATTTGAAGCCTTTGGGAGCAGAAATTCAGTCTATTCCACTTTCACTTCAGCCTAAAAGACAAAAAATAGAAAACCGACGTTCGGAGATACTTTTCCTTCTTTTCCTTCTTCGGGTTTCCCAAGTTGCAATTCTTGCAGCATTTTAGACATTTATTTTGGATTAAAAACGAAATGTATTTGTCAAGAAGGATCTAGAGGATTGTCTGTAAATTGTCTATAAATAACTAAGTTTGTAACTGACATCTTTAATGATTCAGTAAACGTCAACTTGGATTCTTTACGATTTTCGTTTTCTTTTGGAGGGTTTTCGTATTTCGTTTTTTTTCTTCCTTATTAGAATAATTAAAGAACTGTATGGCTTAATGTTGTCTCGAAATTGCTTTTTAACTAAAGCTTTTTTCTCTTGAAAGCGAGGTTAAATTAATGCAATTGTGCTAGTTAATGCACTTTTGATGCAATTTGCTGCTTCACGTTGCAATTTAATTCGATTTCGTTGCAATCGTTGCAGTTTGAGTGCAAATATTGCAATTTCAATGCTAATGGCAGCCGCTTGTTAAACAAATATTTTGCATGTTCAGTTCTGCAATATTTCAAGGAGACGATTTTACGTAATGCAACCCATCCAACTTTCTAAACTAATTATTCAGTTCAATCGAGTTCAGATTCTCCCGTATTCGTTGTTTAACGCGATTGTCCCATTTTAAGGCCTTTGAGATTGTTAGATTTAAAGTTCGTATGCTTTTAATTGCTATTCTAGGATACATAAAGGTTTTATAATTTAAAAGAAAATTCCGACGTATCTGTTGTCGAATTCTTTATTTACGTTCTTCTTACATTCGCTTGTGTTTATGTTTAACTCATCCCAAGTTATATACTTTTTAATTAGGTTATATCTATTCAAAATATGTTGAATTTGACATTAATTTAATTATATTTTGTATTGGATTATATTTATTGTATTTTGTATATTAGTTGTTTTTGTATTTTAATTAGATTAGGTGCATTTCGAAATTATTTGCAGAAAGCAATAAAGAGGTTACGCGTGGATATTTTTAATGCGTTCTAACGTATTTTTAGAAGCGTTACAAGGTCTCGTTTCTTTTTAAAGGGAATTTCCGGACCGGATTTAAGCCCTTACATCGAGTTCACCCATTTTGAAAACAATCTTTTCATTATTTAAAAAAATAAAATCTAACGAATTGTATTTAATGAATGAAGTGCAGTGTGCGATTTCCGCTGCTTTCTCACTTTCAGCTTGTGGTTTTGTCAGTGATTTGCTGGGCAGATGCCGCAAGAGCGAAAAAGAGGCCGTGTGCCTATTCAACTGCGTCTAATTCTTCCTCTTATGCACTGAAACCTCACAAAAAGCTGCCTTTAGGCGCTAACCATTATACATAACTACCACTTCCAAGGAGAAAGTTGGCTCGTTTCCTTGCCGCCTTGCCTTACCCAGCTTTATCATGCAGGAATCCGGTAATTCTTACCCATCCCCAAAAAGAAACAGTGACTACACACAGTACGTCTGTACAAAAAAATATTTAAATTGTTCCAGATAATTATACCATACTTAATACTTTTTCTTTTCTTGGGATTCTTCTTTGGCTGTGAAATCTTTTTTAGGTTTCCCATAGAGGAATCAAGTTTCACTTGCTCCTTGACCTTAAAAATTTGGACAGTGAAATATATTCTAAACACTTGTCCTTCAGCAGAGGGACAAGGAAGCAAAGCATACGATGATGAAGAAGGAAAAATTTGGGGGACTTGGCGAAAATGAGAAAACGGCAGAAAACATGTTTTTGTGCCCCCTGAAACTTGAAAAGACCGTTAAGTTAGGCCTACGGGGCGGGGCGTACCCTATCAAATACCAAGGTTATTGCTAACTGGCAAAGAAGGCACCAACTTGTAAAATGGTAAAATGGTGTATAAGCAATACCATAGAGGGTTGCGTCTTGAGACAAGGCTCAGTTTTGTCAACGTCGAAGCTGTTCCATCCCAGAACAGGTGAAACACAGGTGGCTTATATATTTGTGTATTTAACCACGTTGAGGGGACGTTCTATGGCTTGTTAGCGCGTTTTGGCGGGTTTTCCAGCGTGGAGGAAGTCGGAGGGGACTCTGCCTCTGCAAGCGAATGACTCGGCAGTCGGTCGCTGGAGTTGATCAGTGATGGAGGCTAAACGTGCGGGTTTGCTCGCATAAGGGATTTTTTGGTGAATTGGAGCGTTGTAGCTATTTGTTTTTGTTTCTTTGAAGCGAACCGAAGAAGATTACGAGGAATTTCAAGGACGAGTGGAGAGAAACGTGTTTTTGTATAGAAGCGGAAGAGTTTAAACTTGGGCGCACACAGGCTGAGAATTTAATTGGATTTTTTCAGCAGTTTTAACGTTTGCCACGTAGCGACTTTGACACGCTTTTCCAGTTTTCGAAGGCCTACAGGTACAGAAACAGTGTCGAGCGTTTAATTTAGCGTTTTGCTCTTCGTTCGATGAGCTACGATGGCCTGAATTGAATGTTTCGGTAGTGTAAGTTCCGAAGTTTTGGGTTGTTTTGATAGGTTTCGATACGGTTTGGTACGTTAAACTAATACCAATTTCTCGGAATTCGGTTTAGATGGTTTTTGAAAGTGTTCACTATGATTGCTTTGAGCTTCAGATGGAAAATTTGTGTCTATGGTGTAATTGAATTAGATGGTAAAGTTTTGTTTAGGGGGGAGGGGTGTACATTAAGTTAAGCTAAGTTTTGGTATTTTTAAAGGTAATTTTTTGAAGGTTAAATAGAGGTTGAATAGGCTTATTTTAAAAGATTTAAATTAAAAGTGATTCACTGTTATTGCTATCCAATTTAGAGCGGTGACCTCGATGTTCAAATTAAGGATGACTCAATGTTGGGTAGTTTTATTTAATTAGAAGTACCGAAAAACATTAATGGCTTTCACTTTATTCGGTTTTGAATTGTTTGGAACATTAAAAATGTTTATCCAATTATCCGTAGTGTATAAAAAAAGCTAACAATAGAACATTAAACAGGCATTTTTAAAGAATTTCATTATTTACAAATTGTTTTAACGCTAAAATTATAGTTTTGGATTATTACACTGTACAATTTGTATTTAGAAAGAAAGAGTTAATTACAGTTAGTTTCGTAAAGTATACTTAGGTGTATAATACGAGTTTAAGTTTACTTCTAGCGAGTTTATTGACAAGACAAAAAGGTCTTTGTTGTACTGTACTGTACAATGTGGTATACTGTAACAATGTGGTTTACTTTTTTTCTGTGGCTCATTTGGATTAACTGTAACTGTAGTCATTTGACATATGTCAGGCTCCGCGCGATAAAGAAATTATCAGTGCGTGACGTAGGTTGAATGCTACGTGTTCTATTATTTTCTAAGGAGAACCTTAAATAGCGTTCAAAGAGGTGGAAATAGTTCCTAGTTCCCACCTTTAATTCCATGAAGTTTTTGAAAGTTCTGTAGGTCTTTGAAATTGCTTCCCTGTTGAATTTCGAAGTTTTGATTGAAAGTTGTTTTGAACAATAAAGGCAAGAAGAGCCCAAAGATGGTCATTTTCCCTTCTAAAAGTTCGGAAAGTCAATAATTCTCAAGCTCCTAAAAGGAAAGAAAACGGTAAAAATGTGTCAGCTTCGTACACCGTTTATATTTAGTCCGGTAGGTCTTGCCAAGGAATTCCGTTTATCCAGCAGGACTTTCGCGAGTTGACCTCGAAAAATCTAATTCCCAACACAATTACCGCTGACTTAATTCGTCACCTTGTAGTATATTTAACGTTTTTGCAGTAATCTACGTAAATTAATACCTTCTGGCTGCTTCCTTTACCCCCCTAAATAAAATATACTAACAGTAGTTTCGAGCACAACCATGTCCTACTTTGAAAGTTATTTTTGAATTGTAACAAATTATAATTGTAATATTTCCCAAGGTAGTTTTAGCAATTAGTAGGAGTGTTAAATATTACTAGTATTTGGGTTATTTTAGTTTTTTCTAATACTTATTAGCACTGAAAATAATATTTTTTATATTTATCTTCGTTTTATTTTCAAACATTTTTAGTTAATTTATTTCAGCTTAAAACTGAAGGGGAGTAATTTTAAGAATTAGTAGGAGGCTTCACTGAGTTTGTTTGAATTTTAGGGATTTTTAGAATTGATTATTGAGTGATGTAAGGAAACTTGAAGTTTCCAAGTTTTTTAACCAGTGAATTTGGGGTTTAGGTGGAATGAAGAATGCGAGCCTAGCAGCGAAATGAAGCTGAAAGAACGAATTTTAACGGCGGTGGCGGCGAGTTTCGTTGTCATGACCGTGATCTTAGTACTGGACGTCCAGTACGCACAAATCCGGTCAGCTCGTGATCACGCCCCCGTCAAACTCTTCTTTTTCGACCAACACGTGATCCCGCCACCCAAACCGCTCCACGGCCGCGTGGCTGCCGTACGTGGCGCAGCCTTCCAGAAGCACTTTCTCTCTAAAACAGAGCTGAACAGTTCTATACTAACGACAAGTGTTACCTTGCCCAATCAGTCTCAGGCGGTTACTATGTCAACCGTCGCCGATAATCAAACGAGCTTTGATAACAAAACAAAGATAAAGATAACGCAGACCAACGAATCCCCGAAAGAAAATGGCGAAGAGGAAGAAGAACCTCCGCATGATGCGCGGGAAGTAGAGGGCGGCGCCACCGCTAAGGGTCAGTCCAAGTTGAAACCGCACGCGTCGCTGCCAGGCAACGCGGCCGCGGAGGTTCAAGCCGACCTACATGATGAAAATTATCATGAACCGACGCCAGACGACGAGGAAGCCTATGGGACCGAATCGAGAAAGAAGGTAGAGACCTCAAAGATGAATTGGCGGGAAATACAAAAGATATTGAAGTCGCCCAAACCAATGCCGGCAGGCTCGAGGAAGGAGTTTCTGGTACCGAATGTCAAGAAGAAGAAAGCGGAAATGTTTATCGGGTTGATGAAGTTTGTGGATCCGGAGGAAGTTAGCGGTAAAGCAGAGATCTGGAAAGCGTCCAATAAGCGGGCGTATCCGTTACTTGAAGAATTTGCATCAGAAATGAAGTAGAGTTTTTTGAATATTTGGGAGATTTCCGGAGGTGGTTTGCATTGATGATTTTTGTTGTTGTGGTGTTTGCAGTTCAGAGGAAGTGTCGCCTTGGTCCAAGTTTTATGCGCTAATTAGCAATCAAGCCCTTTATGATCCCGAAGGTGCATACGTCCAAGAATTGTTACAATTTATAGCCGAAGACGCCTTTGTGAAAATGGGTATGTATTTCATTTCCGTTTTTGTATTCTATTTCTGAAGTTATTTGTTCCGTTAATTGAATTTCCGGTTTTGATGTTGAGATTTGTGATCACGGTGAAAAACCGGTTAGTTTAGTATATCACATGACATAGTTCGCGAGTAGTGTATTTTGTTCGAAACGTTTGATAGAACACGATAAGCACGTATGAGCGTTAGAGTGCGCTGTGCAGATTGCAGCTTTAAACGCTGTTCAGGGGGTCATGGGATTGCTTGGGAGTCAGGGGATCATAGTCCAAATCCTGCATGAAAAACGCTTTCAAGCGACGTATCACTCGGCATAGTTCACACAACCTGCGCGCAGAACGTTGGATTCGACCTTATTGGTTGGTTACTACGCCTGCGCGTAACCTTCCTCCTAGTTTTAAACGCGATTATCTCTCTTACTAAGAGTCACTGAGAGAAACCGAAAACAGATTTGGAAACAGGGGAACATTCTGAATATTATTAGTATAACTCAGTGTTTATTTTTCTACTGCTTGATTTCTTATCTGCTTGTTTTTCTTCTGTTTAGGTCAGAAAGAGGGTGGTACACAGATAAAGCTAGTTATGGAGTACAGCAACGGCCACGAAGTGTTACTTAAACCGATGCGATATTCCCGGGAACAGGGAACACTACCTAATCATTTCTACTTCTCAGATTACGAGCGGCACAACGCAGAAATTGCTGCCTACCATCTCGACGCGTAAGCGAATAGCGAACTCAAACTCTATTCCCAAACTACAACCTTTGAAATTCTTGTAGAATAATGGGGTTTCATCGAACTCCGCCTACTGTAGGTCGCCTCCTTAATATGACGACAGAATTATACGCCTTAGCCGAAGGCGATCTCTTAAAAACGTTCTTCATTTCCCCTGCCCAAAATCTGTGCTTCCATGGCCGCTGCAGCTATTACTGCGACTCGGGCCACGCCATCTGTGGGAATCCAGACCAACTAGAAGTCTCATTAGCTGCATTTCTACCCGATAAATCTGTAATGCCACGCAAAACGTGGCGGAATCCATGGCGGCGCTCGTATCATAAGCGTAGAAAAGCTCAATGGGAAGAAGGTAAGCTTCTAGCCTCTATACAAAGTTCTAAAAAATTGTAAAAAAAATTGTTTGGGTACTAGATGAAAAGTACTGTGATGTTGTGAAGGAAACTCCTCCTTACGACAAAGGTCGTCGATTGCCTGATATGATAGATATGCATATTTTGGACTTCTTAATGGGAAACCTGGATCGGCACCATTATGAAACCTTCCGTAGTTTTGGCAACGAAACCTATCCGTTGCATTTGGACCACGGAAGAGCGTTTGGCAAGCCTTTCCATGACGAAGTCTCCATTTTGGCTCCTTTATATCAATGCTGTGTCATTCGGCGTTCTACTTTAGCCAATCTACTCAAGTAAGAATGCTCTAGATGCTTTAAAAGGCTCCAAAACGATCTGAAAAGTTTTAAACCCCCCTTAAAATGTTCTTAATGTTGTCTTGACATAGATTGTAACGACTTTAATGTTGGTTTTATGTCTTTTTCTGGGAATTTCAGGTTCCATAATGGACCACATAAGTTAAGCAGCTTAATGAGGGAATCTTTGAAGAAAGATCCGTTGGATCCCGTTTTATGGGAGCCGCATTTGGAAGCATTGGACCGAAGAGTGGCTGTTATTTTGCGAGTAGTGGATTATTGTGTCAAGCAAAGTATACCTGAAGAAGTAATTGTGGGATTGTCCGCGTGGAGGAAGCGAAATCTGAAAGAGAATTGAAAGGAAACATTATTGGGAAGAAAATGGGAATGAAAGATGGGGAGTTTTTCTTGCACTTGTACTGTGGGGGTCGTAAGTTTTTATTACTCTGGCGTGATACCTAGTCCGTTCAAAGAATTTTATTTGGGAATGCTGTGCTGTGCGCGTGTGATTTTTAAAATTATTTTTAAGAGCGTTTTTGTACGATCGTTGGGCACTTATACAGCCAAGATTTAAATTTTAAACTACAGTGCCTTTAATATTCTTGACTTTTATTAACTCTTAACATACTTTTGCAGAAGTGTATTTTTTTAGGAATTTTACTGGAGCTTTAGGTGGTTTATTGGGGTTTTAACACTATAAGATTTGAATTCCGCAACGTATTTTCCTAACCAATCAAAAAATACGCCTACGGCAAACTTCGTTAACCAATGAAAAAATAGGAAATCTTTTTTACGCCATCTATGAAATACAGAAGAAAATAATTCAAAAATAATAACAATACGAAGTTAATTTACCCGGATTATTTTCTAAAATTCTTGGCGAATATTATCTAGCTTTTAAGTAATTAGAAGCTTAAAAGATGTCAAACAAGCGTGGATTGAGTAAGGATGAGAAGAAGCAACGCATTTTGCAGATTTTTTATGAAACCAAAGAGTTTTACCAGCTTAAAGTATGTTTACAATTATAATTAATCTAACTTAATCGTTCATGTTATTTGTTAATTTATATTTAATGACGGTTATTTTTATGTAGGAGTTGGAGAAAATTGCGCCTAGAGATAAAGGAGTTGTAGTTCAGTCTGTTAAAGAAGCTGTGCAGAGCTTGGTAGACGACGGATTGGTAGATTCGGACAAGATTGGTACTTCTATTTATTACTGGGCTTTCCCCAATAAAGCTGCTACAATTCGCAAGAAGAAACTTGACGAATTGACGCTTAAATCTGAAGAAATCAAGCAAAAACGAGCCACACTTTCCGAAAAGTTGGAAAAAGCCAAAAAGGAGAAAACGGAAAGCAGTGATTGCGAAGAAATCCTCAAACAGCTGGCAGAAGTTAAAAAGAAGAAGGAAACGCTTATTAAAGAACTGGCGCAACATAAAAAATGTGATCCAATTGCTTTCGAAGATGTTAAGAAGCAAACTGAAGTAAAATCTCGATTTTCTCGTCGAATTATTCAGATTATTAATTCTCATTTTGTTAGGTTTGCAAAGAAGCCGCTAATAGATGGACAGACAACATCTTCTCCATGAAAAGCTGGTGCAGAGACAAGTTTAATGTTGACGAGGAAGTTCTTTGTAAACAGTTTGACATTCCTGAAGATTTGGATTTTATTTCGTAATGAATCGCCTTTTCTCTTGATAATCTATGGTCGATCTCTCTGTGTTAGTACTGGTATCCGAATATGCTTAACATGTAATTAATTGTACACGTATGTCCAATGTTAAACGTACTATGTTGAAGAAAACAAACCTTGAATTTAAAATAAATAAAAAATTAAATATATTACTTCAAGGCTTCTTACCTTGGTTTCTCATAATAAACTTGTCGGGATTATAGTACTTATATTATAAGTATTTTTGGACACGAGTTCACCTTTAATTGTCACCAATTTATCCCACATTTATAAACGAATTTTTTCCTTGTGGTAAGTTGGCCAGAAAACGGAATTTAACGATTGTAAATGGCGCGCCATTCCCAGGAACCAATAGGAGAGCTCATTTTTCCCGCCAATATGGCCAGACGGTTTTAAACCGCTCATTTCCTCTCAGCAACCATAGCTTGCAGACCTTTTGTTAGTCTGTTATTAATTTCCAATTGTGAGTTGAATTACTTAATTGAGAATTTAAAGAGAAGTGATATAGTGAAGTGCTTCAAAACCCGGTTGTTATTTGAACCCAATTTTGCCTAATTTGTGTTTTTTATTTCTGTGTTTTGCAATGACTGTGAAACTAAGAAAGAGAAAGGCCATAAACTATTAACTTTAATAGTGAAATACCAACCAGGGAACCTTTCACTCCAAACTATTCCTCCCAGATCACATTTTCGTCTCTGTTTAAGCCTAATTAGTTGCAAATATGAACATGAATCGAACAGTGGCTTCAAAGATCTTATAATTCAACATCTGATTCGATTAGATTCAGATTAACACCCAAACGTAAGTCTTAGTTTTCCTTAACTATCGCTTTATTATACAAAACTATTGCTGCCGATTAATTAAACACAACGTTAATTAACGTTATAAACGAAGCTTTATTGCCTCAACACACGTACCAAACTTCTCGGTCTACTCCACATAGAATATGTTGTTAAAATTAGTAGCACATAAGCGCCTTACTTCCTCTAAAAAATATAAGAAAAACTATTAAGAGAATTACTTATTTAAAAAAATAGTTTTTACCATGAACATCCGTTAAATTAGCATTTTTCTGGTTCACAACCACAAATAATTCGCGTTGATCCGCTATTCTCGACACTACCCAACAATCTGACAAGGTTTTCACAATCGTTTCTCCTGATCCATACCTAATTAACGTAAAAAAAACTTATATGAATGAATTAACTAGAGAAAAAAGGGAAATTACCGTTCGGAATCGGCACTCAAGTCCGCTATAGTATTCAAATAATCCGGTACGGAGCTTAAAACAAGACTTTTCTTGCCATCAGGACCGCTAAAGTGCAACGTACTTTTTCCCGCCAAATTCAAACGATTGAAATAAAGAAACCGGAAGCTGGTACAACTATTAGGGCGTAATTGGTCTTGTAATTCCGCAGCTATTTGAGTGACTCGACTGTTTAGAAACGCATCTAAAGTCTGGTAAAATTCAATTGATATCGGCGTCGTAACTAAAAAGAAAATAAATAAATAAATTTTAAACATTGAATTCAATTTGGAAATCGTATCAATTGATTTTGAGAAGTTTGATGAATTATTAACCTTCGATGAATAATGCGAGACAAACTCCATGCAGTTTGTAGACTACCACAAAGGCTTCTTGTAACTCGGGTTCTTGCAAGAAAACTCGAGGGACTTTGCCTAGATTCGCTTCATTTACATTAGGAGGGCCGGTTAAGAAACTAATTACAACAATTAATTAATTATTTATTTCTTATTCATATTTTAAAGTTAAAAGTCACTTGGAAGAAGGAGAATCGCGGTGAGAAGGCAGTAAACTCGTCACCAGGTATTGGTAAAAAATTTGCATATCTGATTTAGCTAATGCACTCCTATTTAAGACCAAATTGAATGAATAATACTGAAAATTAAGGAAAATTGAATGAATTTACAAATAGTATGGAAAGAAAACTCGAGAATAATTAAGAAAATTTGGGTAACGAAATGTTTCACTAAGGAAATTAAGGGTTTACCAGATGAGCTGCTCTTGGTATAAGACCACGGAATGTGAAATGAAAGGAAACTCGTTTTCGATAGTATTAACTAACGAATGAACTTTGAGGAACGCGAGTTTATCCATTGGGAAGAATAGAATGCCTTGAAAAGCGTCTGAAATATCGGCCGAGTGTAACTGTACGGTTACTAGATACTAAAAATGAAAAAAATGGATCATATTGAATCGTTTACAGTAAATTCAGTGAATTAATCGATATTTTAAACAATTTAACATTGATTTTAAGTTTATTCGCTACTTTTAAATATTGATTATTTCCTTACCCGTGGGAAGAAATGATTTAAACGCGTTCTTAAGGGTCGTAACTCTGCGATATCATCTTTAATGACAACTGCGGATGTGAAAGTGTTCATAAAGAGGCGGAACATGTGATAGCATTGTTGAAGGATGGCTTGGTAGACATTATCGTTCAAAACATCCGTTTGGTGGACCAATGTACCGTCTTCTGAAGGACTAGCTGGTACCGCTATGGTCTAATTAGCAACAATAATCATAATTAAGATGTTTAACAAGAATCCAAAATTTTTTGCCGATTTTTTACCATAATCATCCAGTAATCGGGCTCAGGTTCCAGGAAGTATTGTCTGGTCTTTTGAGTATGCATACAATTAAGGGGTCCATTAGGCTTAAAGGTCCTATTTAAGAGTAATTAGAGTTTTTTGGATTACTTTTGTTAATTATAAATGTTTATTATACCCTGTGAACTTGATGAGAGCTTCTACACGTCCCACATTTCTTAATTGAGTATCTAGGTCAGCTTCAGGGGGATAATAGTAGAGTATTTTGCTATTTTCCTACCAAAAAGGGGAAAATATAAATTTAAGACTTGGGGGGGGGGGGGGGGGGGGGGGGGGGGGGGGGGGGGGGGGGGGGGGGGGGGGGGGGGGGGGGGGGGGGGGGGGGGGGGGGGGGGGGGGGGGGGGGGGGGGGGGGGGGGGGGGGGGGGGGGGGGGGGGGGGGGGGGGGGNCCCCCCCCGAGTTTAAAATTTGGAAAAAAAAAATTAGGGGCGTTTTGAGGCGCAGTAACTTACTTCGTCGTTAGGAGACGGCAAAGAAGGGTTAACTATGATAAAGTTGAGTAAATTTACTCCACTCATAATTAATTTGCACTTAATTAAGCCCAGAAATCGCAAATTTCAGTAGAAAACAACTTAAATTCCGTGTTTGTTTACCAATAGAAGGCGTTTAAACTACGAACTAAGATAAAGCGAACTGCAGCCCAGTTCTGAACTGCGAAGTAATCAAAGAAACTGAACCTCGCGTTCTTCCGTGTTTTGGTCCTTCGGTTGTTGTTAAAACGTCGAAAATACGTCCTTTCTACCCGATTCCCGTCCAAACTTCCCCCCGAACACGCTATTTAAGCAGTAATAATTAGCTTTTAATGAATTTCCTACCGAATATTCTACAAAAGGTCGTTACAGCTGCGTATTTCAAAGGTAAAATGTCGCTCAATACATTTTAAAGTCGAAATCAATAAAAAAACCGGCAATTTAGAATTTACCAAAATGCAAAAATATGAAATAAATCGCATTTTCACCCAAACATTTAAAATTCGCATTTGTTTAACTGTGAATTCCTTTATTCACTTAGAATCAATGTATTTATTCAGTTAAAAGCTGATCTACATCAGTTTTAATTTACCTAAAAATACAAAAGAGAAGTCCAATAAGTGGTGAAAAATGTTTTTAATAGGAAAGTTAGTAACTATTGAGATTAAAATGAAAGAAAATGAGTGAAGATTTTAATTAAACGATATAAAAGGTCTGGCGTGGTACAATTTGGGCTCGAGAGTCTACCATAGCGTTCCCCAAGTGATATCCATCAGCCCCAACATGAAAATCCACGTCATCCCTGCACTTAGCGACAATTATATGTATTTGGTAAGGCGGGATTCCTAAATTTAAAAAAAAAAATTTCAATTTGCTAGTCAAGATTTCTTCTTAAGATCCTTATTTACTCTATTTTCTCTCAATTAATCGTCAGTTGGAGGATACAGCCACCAATACTGCAGCAGTAATTGATCCTGTGGAACCAGATAAGATTCTCGAGATGGTCCAAGCTGCCAAATTAAACTTAACTGCAGTTTTAACAACCCATCATCATTGGTTCGTTGAAGTTCTAATTTATAATCTCAATTTTATATTCTCTCAAGTAATGTTGACTCAAAATCGAATAACGATTATTTGAGAAAATCATGAAAAATTAAAGAACTTTTAATTTTAAATGTTTTTCTCAGATAATTTTTAGATGATTTGTGAGTGATTTTACTTAAGTCATTTTTAAATGGTTTTAAAAGGGATCATGCGGGTGGTAATGAGGCCTTGTTTAAGAAAATGCCCAATTTGAAAGTTTACGGAGGAGATGATCGTATTGGCGCTTTAAATCATCGAGTTAACCATGGAGATATTTTGGAATTGGGACAATTAAAGATTAAGTGCCTTTTCACGCCTTGCCATACGTCCGGGCATATCTGCTACTACGTTGAAAGCCAAACTGAGGATCCTATCGTATTTACAGGTTGGAAGATATCCAATTTCACAATGAAAAAAAAAACACATCATTAATGAAAACACTTTTTTTTAAATACTTCAATTATTTAAGAACATTAGGTGCTAATTATTCCTAATTAGGCGATACGTTATTCACTGCTGGATGCGGTAGATTCTTTGAAGGAACTGCAGATCAAATGTTTGAAGCTTTAGTCAACATTTTGGGCCGCTTACCTGAAAACACGGTTCGTTTTCTTTTTCAAGTTTTTTTTTTTTTTTTTAATCCCAACATAGGCTTAGCCAAGTTTAATTAGCTAGTAAATCATAACTTATATGACAATTAGTGAAATTTTTTTCACAAAATTGAGTTTCGCTTGAATTTAATATTTATTTTTACTAATTATTTTTAATATGAATATTAAATTATATTAAAGTACGTAATATTTTCAGACGTTAGGTTCATTTACGGTTAACAAAAGGGTCATTAAAGTTAGTTTCGGGGCGTATTTAGAAAGTCTTCTGTGGTCATGAATATTTGTTGCAAAATTTGGCATTTGCAGCTCATATCGAACCCGACAATGAGGATATCCGTGCTAAAATAGCTTGGGCTAAAGCTAAACGTGAGAAAAACGAGCCAACTGTCCCTTCCACTATTGGTATTTAAACAAAAATAAATAAATAAAAAGGAATTAATTTAATTAGGCCATTTTTTGCCCAAAAAGGGGAAGAAAAACGGATTAATCCGTTTATGCGAGTTGTGGAAGCTTCGGTACAGACGTACGCCAAGGAATCTGATCCTATCGTTGCAATGCGAGTAATTCGTAAAGAGAAAGACACGTTTAAATCCCAAATTTAAATTAAGGGATTTTTCTTTAATTTTTTGGGTTAATTTTTCCCTTGAAAAGGTTTTTCCTTGAATTTAGAGCGAAATTAGTTATTCCGTTTTGTCAAACTTTCGTGTATCACGTCTCCCGTGCATTATATATGACTTACATACAATGTAAAGAAGCATTAACGGTATCCCAAGGAAAACGAAAACAAAATTCCCAAAAAATTCCAAGCATTACATAAAAATGAAGGAATTTTAAACGTTTTTAAGAGTGTTTTCTTGTTATAAACACACCAAAAAAATAACGAAACGAAACTATGAAATCTAAAAAAGATTTTCTGAAAACCCGGGTCAAAAAGGCCACCACCAAAGGTTATGGAACGTTAGGATGTGGTTAAACGAGCTTGTTTTATATGTACGATATTGGCTTGGAGCACGTTTCGTCTTAGTTCGTCGTCGTAAATGGGTTTTTCGTGTTGGGAAGAAAGTTTGGAGGCGCGAAGTGCACATGTGCTCGCGATTATAGCGCAGAGCACTAAGGCGATGGACAAAATGATCGTGCTGATGAAGAAAATTGGACATGCGTCTGTATTGAGCGCCGCGGGGCTCGAATAATGATCTAGATAATAACCAAAATAAGAATTTTAGAACAGACTGACCTTAGGCTTTAGGCTCATTAAAAATCCGTATAAATGTTGTTTATGAGAGTTCGAGAGATTAGAAAGTCGAACGAACGATTTTTTGTAAGAGTTGATCAAAAACTTGGAAGAATTGTTGGAAATCATGAGCAATTTAAAAAAAATGCTAATACGATTTTGTAAGAATTAACTTTAGTATTTATAAGAATTAATTAAGTTTTTTGGAGAATTAATGGGAAATTATTAGAATTTCTGAAGAATTTTAGTACGATTTTTTTTACCTGGAGCGAGGACTTGCATTCCTACATTGTTGCCGAATTGAGTGTGTCGATGGTCCGCGTTGTTGGAAGAGGGCGTGGTTGTACTGGTAGTTGTACGTGGACGCCCTCTGCGAGTTATATTGGTGGGAATGAAATTACCCGCCGTCGAACGTTTTCTCTTGCGACCGTATCCTGCTGGATCAAGCAAATCCGCACACAATTCCTAAATTAAATAGAAAATTAAATTAAGCTTCTCAATCTGAAGTCTGTTGAAATCGTTGAAATCCGTTTTCAGTATACTCAGCTAACTGAACTTTCATTTTCATTTACCTCAACTCTTAATTCAACTTAAAGAGGATTTGAAGTGAATTAGAGTGACTCGATTCTGTTCGTAGTTTACAGTTGACAAAGGTTTTAAGCTAATTAGAGGAAGAAGAGTAGAAATTAAGTATCGTTTACTGGAAGGCAGTCGTCGTTTTCAATACAAGCCAATACTGTGGTATGTATCCACAGTTGGCCAGGAGTTTGGGGAACGTTAGGGGTTTGGCGCGTAAATTTGGCGCGCTTTGTAGTACCAAAGTTCTGGATAGGGTTCGCTAGCAACATAAAGGCTTCAAACTCTAAAATGGCTTCGTAGGGACGTTCTGTCGAGCGCTGTGGTTGATGAGGTAAAATGGCTTGGAATTCTGGATTGCGACACCTTATTTTTATGAGAGAATTATACTTAAGTTGTATATTTTTTTGTTATTTATTTGAATGTTCCTTACCCTTTGTCGACTAGTTTCACGTGGCCTTCATAGTGAGGGTTGTGAGGGTCAGCGGACACGGTTACTTCCATTAGTTTCACATACTTCCAAGCTATTTGAAGAGGAACGTTACGGGTTCAGTTAAAGTGGTGTAAAAGGTTGAAGGGGAGTTGTATATTACCTGAGTTGGGGTTAATAGACGCTTTTAATTGGAGGCGGGTCCCAATAGGCACAGGTGAATCGACAGGTAGCGCTGCTGCATTGCTGCTGAGCGAAGTTAAGGCTCTTCCTTCGTCATCGTCGACTTTTAAATGTCGTCGAGTTAAAGCTTCTCTGAACAGGGCTACTTCGTATTCTAGCTTGGCTGTTGAAGATTCTTCTACCACTCCGGAGATGCGCGCCTCATTAGGCCTAATACATTGCAGTAGTCACTCATTAATTTATTTACAATTTTAAATAATTCCGCAAAAATCACATCTCTAAAAATTTGGTTTCTGTATGGAATTCCACGAAGAATGATATGTTACTCAACGGGTCTAACGTTAAAACTAAGCGAGCGCAACGAGGTTCAGGTGACCAACGACGCGTGACGTCACGAACTGATTGCGACATGGGTTCAAGCGCAGTTTACCGCTCAACGGAACGTCGTAGGACCCAACGGAAGGGTTCATTCGAACCGCTAAGGGCAGTAGTTTACAACAATCGATACGACCTGATTCTCCTTCTTTTAAACACCAATTAAAGTGAACTTAAAAAGTTAAAAATAACTTACACGCTACTCGCAAATGACGAAGCGCGGTTCGAAAGTACAGTAGGCTTTGGTGGGCGACACATCAGAATCACTTCCTGATCCGCTGCAGTAACCACGTTGGATAGTGCCGGGAACCAAACGCGAACAGTAACGTAATCCTAAACATTTCAGAAGTACAATAAAATAGATACTAAAAAAAATTCAAAGAAAATTTTTAAAAAATTCTTAAAATCTTGTTATTTACGTTGCGTTTAATAACTCCACAACGGTCAAAATCCGTAATTTGCAGCCGATAAATTCGCCCAGTGACGTCACCAGGTTCCTCGCGGACTTGGCAAATGGAATCAATAACTGGATCACTTTTGCGATCGTCAGCGAAAATCGGCGATCCACGGAATCCTTCGGGTTTCCTTAAGCGCGCCATCAAACGCTCGCCTTTGCCCGATCCGTCGCCATATACGCATTGAACGTCCGCAACTAAATTTGTTAATTAATTATCAATTATTTCTTAGAATTAATTTTGATTCCATTAATTTTTTTTTATAATTTTTGTTTGATTAAAGTATGTTTCTTAGAGCGATTTTTCTTGATTTTAATGGTTATCTTCGAAGGTTCGGCGGCAGGTTATGGATTATTAATTATTCGATCATTAATTTTAAAATATTAAAAAAGAATTCTTCAGATTTTTTTTACAAATTTGTTTTGTCTTGAAACTATTAATTTCAAGTTTGAAAGTTATCTTTAAGGGTCTAGTGGATTTTGGTAGGGGTTAGGTCATTAAAGTTAAGGTTTTTGGAAATTAACATACAGTTAAATGAAGAAGGGGAATATTTTAGTAGCGGGATTTAATAGGGGAGACTATTTTATGGCAATAAAGGGTTTGAAAAAGGAACGAGCGACTGTATCTTCATGCGTGAAGCTGGTTTTGTACAGTTTTTGGATGGGCCTGGTTCCGGTATGTAATTAAAACACGAGTCCGCGCCCTTTTCGCCTTGTAGTGAGTACAGTTATAACCTTTTTCCACGCTTTTTTGCCTTCGAATGTCATTGACATTTATGTTAAAACCCAGTCAAAGGTATATCCCTCTTACTACCTTTAGATGAAGTTATATTAAAGCTTTTTTAAGATCCGAAACTTTTTTTTAAGTCTAAATTTAACCAAGTTCATCCAGTGGAAACATTTTTCCTACACTTATTACTTTACACTTTTCCTTATAAAGGCTAAATTTAAGCTTTTCGCTTCTCCACCTCCCAATTCGTTGTTCAGATTTGAAGATTAGGTCTGGTAAATAATGGACGAAAGAAATAAGTTAAATAAAAACAGGTTTTCCAGCCTACGCCCGCTATTTGTACAAAAAAATCTTCGTAAAGTATAGGAGATTAGGAAAGCTTTAAACTAAAAACCCTTTCTGACACTTTCGTGTAATAGCAAAGTTAAATTTTTAGCTAGCCAACTCAATAAGATCAAATATTAGTTCAATATCAAAGTCAACCTGGCTCAATGACACCAAATACGCCTCGTTTACCTTCAATCTAGCTCAATGAAGCTCAATATTTGGTACATTAAATCCAAGTGGACAAAAATTCCCTTTTAAATTAAATAAATTAATGAATTATAAATTAATTAGGTAAAAAATCGGAATACGTTGAACATAAATCAGATAACTGCGACTCGAATTTTCCCGCGAAACTCAATCAAATAACCCCACTTAATTAAAACATAACACATTAATTATACTACAGTTAAAGTAAACGTTTTACCTATTCGTGTAGGAAATTCGTCGCTAAATTTCCCATCAAATTCTGACGATTTATTTACGTAAATTAAATTTATAAAATTATTTCTGTTACGTTTATTTTTATTGAAATGGAAAAATTCGAAATCAGTTCATAGTGCGCAAGCGCAAACTCACCTTCGTAGTCTTGACTGTTGACTCCCTACAGAAAAGAAACAACGTTAAGGACTTGTCTTAAAAGATTAGTGAATTAATAGATTTTAAGTTTTCGTAAATTTCATGAATTTACGAAAACTTTCGTAAATTTCATGAAAATGACTTACGATTGACAAAACAGAGGTGAAAAAAATAAAGCACTTCCACTCCATAATTCACGAGTCTTATCGAACTTTCTAATCCAAACGCCACTTGTTTCTTTTTATATCCTTCTCTTTAATATATTCAAACTATTTCTGTGGGCACAAAAATGTCACTTGGATGTCTTGGATTTTCACTTTGATGTCAAGGACTACAACTCCTCAAGAAGTTCCCAAGAACACTACCGAACTTTGAAAGACGTCGTCTAACCAAGTTTGAACTGTTTTCAAGGCGTTGGATCATCCTTTTTACCCGTAGAATCGTTAGAAAACATGTACTGTAATACTATAGCAACATAGCAGTACTTGCTGTTTCCGGCTCAGAAAAGTGCAACAAAGTGTTTCCAAAACGCACTCCACCCTAACTACTTCTCTACATAACGCCACATTTTTGTATGAGCAGCCAAAAAATAAATAAAAAAGTCTTACTTCAATTATAACGGGTTTGTCAACACCATCTTGTTTGCCCAATTTTTTTAACATTTTCCCCTTCATTGTATTTCTTAACATTTTTTTATAATTTATTTTTGCGGAATTTTTTTTCAATTCGAATAATTCAAATTTCGTTTTGTTATTTTTCCAGACATTTCCGGTGAACGAAGACAAAAACTCGGCAAAATTTTAAGAGAAAATAGTTGAATAAGGCGTTAGCTAACATCCTTCCTATACTCTTTTCCCAACTTTCAATAACCTTGACGTGCTAATTAGGAATTAGGACGTTAACGTGGAAATGAGAGATTAAATTTCGTAATAGTGAAAGTTTTTTTTTTAGGAATTTTTTTATTTCGTGTACAAACATGAATCTATTATTGGCATTCACTGGAGAGACGGAGGCGAGGAGTATTATTTTTTTTTCTATACATTCCAACACGCACAAATTCACACGGAAACAAATGTTATTTTTTTTTCCATAAAAAGTAATCGGAATAAGAAATTAATTATAAAAAATACACCGGTCATTTGGAATTTTTTCCTAATTAGGCTAATTACGGACGTTTTCATTGACTTCACGCTCAACGTGGAGTGAGTCGCGTCCGTTTCATTTTTGTTTGTTTTTTAAAGTATATTTTGGTTCTTTCCGCTGAAAATTTTTTCCTTTTTTTTTGCAGAACTCTTTGATAATTAGGAAAAAATTTAACATTTCTTGGAATTTTAGTGAAAAATTGATTCAATTAATTAGGGAAGGATAGAGACATTTATTAACCGCCTCGAAGACGGTAGCGTTTGATGACGTCACGAATCCATGTATCGTAGTAAGAAAGGCGGGTATAAACACCGGGAAGGTTGGTCCGACCACAGCCGATACCGAAACTCACGATACCCACTTGGTACCATTGACCGTCTTTTTCGCAAACTAAAGGACCGCCTCCATCACCCTGTAATTAAGCCGAACGAATTACAATAATGAATTACGATTGTATTTGAGAATTAATTTCGTTCTATTAATTTTCGAAAAATAGCTTAGGAAAACTAGAAGAAATGTGTAATTTCCTTAAGAATTTTGAATTTAGGGAAAAATTATTTTTGATTTTTTAAAAGAATTTTTAAATAATTTGGCTGAATAATTAACTTTTTATTTATTTATTAATTATTGTTAATTTTCATAAAAATTAGAAAGAATTTCTTGTTTGCCAGAACTTTTTGTCGGAAATTAACTCTAGGTGAAAAATAAATTTTTGGAATCTTTTAGATTTCTGGAAAAAATAATGTGATTATTGGAGTAATTAACAAAAATATTTACGTCGCAAGCGTCGCGGCCTTCTGCGCCGGCGCAGATGGAGGTTTCCGGAAGGACGAAGGTAGGACCGAACTGGGACCGTAAAGCAGCTTGGCACTTGAAATTGTTCCACAATGGTACTTCGATTTCTTTTAATTGGACCGAATGTGGACTATCTAATAAAAAAATAATGAGTTAAAAAATATTAATATTTTGTGAGAATTGGCGAAAGTTTGGGTTGAGAAAATGAATAAATAATGAGGTAAAGGTAACTTGAAGATGTACGTAAATTTGCGCATACCTTCAGTTTTACGGCCCCATCCCGTGACGTAACAGCGCGTGCCTTCAGCTTCAGCTATTTGGTTTTTATGGGGCATGCAAACGACGTCTATATGCGCTCGACGTCGAGCCGGTTTGGTGAATCGCACCAAGGCAATGTCATTAACCAGGCTCACATTGTTAAAGGCGGGGTGGATCACGATGTCTGAGACATCAAACTCTTCGTGACGTAAAAACTCGGAAGTCGAACTGACGTCATACTCGCCCAAGCGTACTTTCAGTAACTCGCTCACGTTACTCGTGTCCAAGCTATAAAAGTGGTCCCAAAAACGAAACCCATAATTAGTCCTTTTTATTCTAAGATGTACTTCATTGCATTCACATTCTCTTCCTTTCATGTTCTTGTAAATTTTCGTGAATTCCTTTTGAATCCAAATTCTTAGACTCCTTGTTCCTCAAATCCTGAAAGACCTCCTATGCCACGATAGCGAAAGTAAGGCAGAAGCGTTCTTACGTAAAAAGTACGCGAAAGTAGTACACAAGACTTTTTGACAGTAATGTAAGTAATATACGTACAGAGGGCAGGAGGGTTTTACTTTTTCAATTTGTGCCTTCACTCATTTGAATAATGCGAAATAACTTTTCAGCCAGGCGAAAAAAATATCAAAATTGTGAGTTTGGGAACTGTCTTGTCCTAGATGTTATTTTATTATATTTTTTAAGAAAATTTCCATGCAAATCGAGTACGCGGTTATAAAGTTATCCTGCTTGCCGTCTTCTGCGCGGAAGCAATGCGCGTTCATATACACCCATGTAAAACACTGCGCGCCATCTAGTAGTAGCTTTGGGCGGAACAAGCTAAGCTTTATGGGAGCGTAAAGAAAATTTTAAAGTAATCGTAGATAATTTTAGTAAATGTAGTTGAAGAGAAATTTTTAATTTTGGAAGGGAAAAGGAGTAGAGTTTCTAAGGAAAGTTTATTTAGCTTACTAATCATCGACGCAATGGGCTGCAGTAACAATCCAACTTTCGTCCAATAAAGAGGCTCCGCAGACGTATAAATCTTGGGGCTTCTCCAATATAGCTGCCTGTTTGTTGGTTTCGATTATAGGAAGAGAAATTTGAGGGGTAATAAATGATTTTTTTTTCGGATGATCAAAGGGAAATTTTTGTAAAGTTTGTTTACATGCCAGGGCCATTCGCCTACTTCTGCGGTTCCATCCCGGCGATTGTTATCGGGACCTTTACGACCACATTTAGACTTATTGGGAACAGGTAGAATGCCCACTTTTTGGGCGTTTTGGGGCACAAAACAACAAACATCTGATTCCATACTTCCGCAGTAGCTGTACGGTGATCCTCCACTGTGAAATAATGAAAATAGAACAGGAATTCGTATTATTAGAAAATGTTATACAAATTTCCAAAGTGATTCACGTGATCTACAAGCTTTTGGATTCGTAAGAATGGAGGATTTTTTTATCGGGAATTTCTGAAAACTAAAATGAACCGATTCAAGAGAATCACCTGAATTCTAGGAATCATGTGAGTGCTAATGAATCACTTATATTTTAGAAAACGATCTGAATTCTGGAGAATCACCCGAATTCTCGAGAATTTCCGAGTTCTAAGGAATCAATCGAGTCGTCGGAATTCTAGTGAATCGGCAGGATCAGTAGAATTGTATAGTATTGTCTGAATTCTTTAGTCATCTCAAAAAATGTGTGATTTCTAGTAAATCACCCCAATCACCAGAATTCTCAAGATTAATTCAAATCACGTGACGTGTAGAGAATCATCTCAAGTCAAGAATCAGTAGAATCACCGGAATTCTCTGGTCAAAATCAGACTGCTGAAGATTCATTTTGAAACCGTTACTCATAGAGTCTTCTAGATCACCTGAATTCCCGAGAATCATCTAGAATCACTTGTATTGCGGAGAATCTTCTCAATCGTCTACATTTGGAGGCTCGTTTCAGTTCTAAAGAATAACATAATCCTTCGGTTCCTTGAACACTCCATTGTTTCAAAAGAACTTAATTGATTCTGGTGATTCTGGATAGATTAAAATTCAGGTCTGAAAATCTTGATCCATTCCAAGAATCCTAAAAGCTCTTTTATCCGATACCATTCAACGCGAGTCAGATTCGACTGAAGCAATGCGATTCAGACATCGAATCTCACAATCAGATAGTTCACGATAGTTAGGAATGGGAAGATAAAGGGAATCGAACATACCTCGTTACACAAGTCCAATATTCCATGCAATCGCATCCAAACTGGTTATGTGCATGATTGTGTGCATTGTGCTCTTGTGCGTGGGCGAAGGTGGCGATCCATATCAGAAACGGTACATAGAATCGCGATTCCCGCATAATTTTACTTTTGCACCTAAGGAAAAAATACCAAAAAACAAAAACGAAAGGTATAAAAATCTCTTCTTTTGAAAATCTCTTCCTTATAATTTTCAAGATCTCAATAATTTGAAGTACACAACAACTGGACAGGGAAAGACGGACAATTTTGGAGGCAAACTATTAAAGATGACTTTTGTAGGAAATCCAATTGTGAAGTCTGGTTTTAAAACGGTTTTAATGACATGGCGTGTTTTAAACAGTTTAAGCTTTTTTTAGTTCTTCCAAATAGTTAAACTTTCACATGACGTCAAGGAGGCGGTTCCCCATGTTTTTCAACCGAAGGATCTTTTATTTTCTGTGCAAAGCCAAAGTCCAAGCTACGCTATTTTTTTTATTGACGTCAGAGGTCATTGTGTATGCATACCGACTTGGCTATTTGCCTTGTAAATTTTTTAGCGCACTTAAAAACAATAGCTTCTCATGTCCTTCAACACATGAAAACTTGTAGATAATTAGTGAACAAAAAAATTAGTGGAAAAAGAATCCTTGAAAACGCGAGTTTCTTTTCTTCGGAAATTCAACTTCGGCACTTCAACTAGGCGCCAAACTAGGCTCCACCCCTTGCGCTGAAGCGTGCGCAAAAGGCACAATGATGCTAAAGTGTGTGCTGTTTTCAACATGCTTTTCTCCAAGTTCTTAACACCTTAGAGCAATAATTCAAAGCCAATTCCAACTACGATATCTGCCATTTAGTTTAAACACAGAAACTTGGCTTTATGTTGCTTAGTTGATTTTAAATCAAAATTCATACAGTTAGCCCACGGACGGATCGAGTGATGACGTTAGCGCGCTACGGGGACCCAACGTGTTAATTCGTTTTAAAATGAACCGCTCCTCCTAGGCCCATTTTATTATAGCCACATCAAAAGTGATTGAATGCAAAACGAAACTAATAAAACTATTATGTTCAACAATGAAAACTGTTAGCGCTAGACCCTTCCAAAAACCTCCCCCATGCATTTCTTATGGGAGTTCATAGAACTCACCGTTCGCTATAAAAGGTTCGAATTCAACCCGAATCAAATTAAATTTCACTACAATTAAACCAAATCTAATCCCTTTAACCTTAGTTGACAAAGTTTTGAGCATTTGAACGCGTTAGTTATTATTTTTGTGAAATCCAAATATTCCTTTTTTACGTTGAAACGAATTTGACCACTTATAACTCGGCTATTATCAAACTTGGAAATAGGAACCCAAGTGCCAAAAGTATTATCTTAACAAGCTTAAGAATGCACCGTCTTCTTTTCATTTTTTAAAATTTTCCAACATTTTATACTAATTTATTTCGTTTTTTAACGGGGGTTCCATCAAGTCTTGTGAAATTGTCCCTATTAGGAAACATGAAGGTCAGTCTTCGGGGCAGATACGGAAATGTTTACAAGGCAAATAAGGCGTAGGGCTGCAGTTGGTTGCACCTTTGCACGTCATCCAGTTCTTTCGGTTCCTTTCTCTCGCTCGACTCGTTTTTCAAAATTAACTCCTCAAGAAGAAGGCTCTCACGGAAGGGAATCCAAGAACCATTCCAGTTGGCCTTGTCTTTTCTTTGAACAGTCTGAAACACTTCATCATTGACCTTGTCTACCAAAACTTTGCGAACCGGAACTGCCTCGAGGCGCAGAAGACCGCGAAGAACTGTCTCCTTTCCTGTGTAATCATCTCATCATCCAATTATCTTGACCGTCACCAAAAATGTATAATTTTGAATTAAAAAAATATTTCTATAATTTCTCAAAAGTTAAATTTCAGTTTCATTCTACCAGTCTTCTTACCTTTTTAGAAGATCATGTGCCTTTTTTAGAAAATATACATTTAATTAGTTTTCAGCTATTTTAATTTTGAAATTTTATTATTTTTTAAATTAAGTTTTGACGTTTTATAGAATTCAATCTAATCTAATCGCGGTCTTTCATTGTTTTTAAAATTTAGGAACTTCTCGGAAAATTTTTATAATTTCTAATACGTTCGAAGAAACTAATACAATTTATAATTTCTACATTTTAATCTGATTTCAATCAAGTGCCAACACAAACTTTCCCTTTCGGATCTTCAGAGTCGAGTTTCATGTTTCCCTCAAGGTGGGACAAAAGAAGTCTCTTTATCTCTCTCTTCCAACTTATAATTGGACACGTTGACAGGCTTGATTGAGGGCTAATTATTGGCGTAGACACAAGTACAAAGACACTCATCCTCCCCAAAAGTACAAATAGAAGTTTTTCAAACTAACGAAGAAAAGGGAAATTCCACTTTCACCATCGGCGCCAAGCCAAGTCTAGCTAACCTTGGAAGATTTCTTTCTACTGGTAACCTTAGAGGGGGGTAAATGGCAACGTCTTTTTTTCCCCTTTTTCTGCTGGATTTATGTCGAAAGCAATAAAATAACTTTAAAAAATACATAGAAATAAATAAGAAAAAATGTTCAAAGCCAAAAAAAAAGTAAAATCCGGTATTGCTTTATTACGGGGGCTGGTTTCGGGTCCCTTTAAGAAGTCACGTGGGTCATATGGGATGCTTTCTGGTTAGCATTGTGAAGAAGGTAGTGAAGATGACGAGATCTCAGTGGGTTCTTTTTGTTACATTGTTATGCTGTTAAGGGATATTTGTACTATACTCTACGTCTCTTTCTCTTTTCATCACCCGTGCCAAAAGCTCTCTCTTTCGTTTCTCTTTCTTCCGTAGTCCCGAGTTTCATCTGTTTGGCGTTGCGTTTGGGTTAGGGGGTATGGGGGCAAGGGGATTTTCTTCTTCTTCTTCTTGAGAAACTTTCACTTGGAAAGAAGAAGTAGTTTATATTATAGGAAAAGCTGGTTCAAAAACACATATCTCTCGCTGGATCCCTTCAAAGAGTCTAGACTTTCGCTTTCACAAGATTACTGGTTTTCTGACCCCCATCCCCCCAAGAAAAAAAATGCCTAAAACGGGCTTAACCACTTCGGGGAAAGTATGATTGGAAGGATTTGGGATGTTTTTGTTATTGATAGAGTGATCTAGTTGAGTTTGAAGAGTTCGGAGGTTCGTGGGTAATTAATTGGAAAGCTTTGGGAGATTCCTGATATGTGGTTTGGGAATTATTGCCTGAGACTTTCCTGAACTTGTTATGGAACAAGGAAATTCAAGTTCTTCAAGTTCAGATCCAAAGTCGGAATTAAATCTGATAATATTGGATTAGAATTGTTACATTTTTGTTGTTGAAATTAAAGATTTTTTGGTAATTCAGTACCGTGGATTTGGGAGCGAGTCAATTGAAATTTCAAAATTGCGTTCTATTTGACTCTTAGCTCTAGTTTTTACATTAAGATTACTTAAGATTGTTCGGTATAATTTTTGGTAATATTTAAATATTACCAAAAATTACATTGAACTACAATCGTAAAATTTGGAGGTGTTTTTCGGACTTATTGAGATCATCTTGGCGTAGAGAATTGAGGGTTTATGAAGATTCGGTACTTTCATGAATTTGAGGAAAGTTCTTAGTTGAATCTTCAATTCTCTAAAAAGTTCTAATAAGCCTAATAAAAGGAGCATTCTCAACATATTAAGACGTAATCTATAAGATATTATCATGTAAAATGTTGTAACTACGGTTCGGAACAAATTGTAATGTTGCGAAATAACATATTATCAGATTGTAAAACTAGGTGATTCCGGACTTTTTTTTTAAATAGCGGGCGTATATTGAAGGCCAATTGTCAAATTATTTGTCAATTATTGACAATTTTCAATACTGTTTTTTCTATTATTTCAATTAAATTATTCGCTAAACTGTCTCCAAACTAATTCTGGATCTCAGCGGCTCTAAAACAGCTTCAAAGGCTTACTATATCAACCAAATTACCGTGTACTATAACAATCCTTACAAATTATAACAAACCTATAAGGAGTAAGTCAATTGAAATTTGAAAAATTACAATTCAAACAAAAGTTTGAACAATTAAAACAAAAAATACAATTCAAACAAAAGCTTACCTTTGGCAATCGGAATCAAATCCGATGAAAGTTTATAGAAGATTAATCCGTAGGTGGCTTTGAACCCCCAAAAATTCGAAAGAAATATAAAAACTCACTCTTAAAAAATTAAACAGTTTTTTTAAGTTTCTAAACCTTAGAAACTAATTTCACTAGACCTTTTAAAAGCTCAAAACTCGGAAGTTTCTGTTTGTTGTTGTTGTTTTCAAGAAAGTAAAATTAGCACGGGAGTCGAATTCAGAGTCCCAAAAGGCTTTCGTACTGTTTAACCGACTGCAAGCGACTACCACGCTGTGAGCCACACCAAACTTTAAACCGAAAAACTTCCCAATGTTTAGGGCAACGGTTGCAAAACCCAAAACTTGGAGCGCGCGGCCTTTCTCTTCGCCTGGGGGCATAAACTTCCCGTATCATACGCTCTTGTAATATTAGAGTTTTGGAACCCAAATAAAAACCAAATATACATTTTAATACCTACCTTTGAGGCGTTTTTTTACACTCTCAAAGCTAACCAAACCAGTTCGATGTCTTCCACGACGCCATTTCTGATTCCTAAACAAAAACCCACCTCTTAATGAGTAGTTTCTTACAAAAAATCTGCCCCATAACCTTAACACAATCTTAACTCTGTGATTATTATTGTCACGTTTAAACATCCCTTTTATTTCTAATTTAATCTGATTCTTATTAATCTCTAGAATTGTTTGAAAATTACAAAATTCTTATAATTTTCAAATGATGGTTAAGGAATTCCGGAAACGGAATGATTGTTCAGGAATTTAAGACATTTGTAAGTGTTTCAAGCTATCACACTTACAAAATATTTGGGTAAAAAAATTCAAAATTGAAATATTTTCAAAGTATCCAAGATATTCAAAGTATTCGAATGTTCAAGTCTTCCGAAATGTCTGAATCAAAAATATGCGAAAATCTCAAAGCATTCGAAAAATGATCTGTAGTGTTCAAAGAATTCACAATGTTCAAACTACATCAGGAATACATGTAATTTTTTTTTAATTTCAAACTATCAAAACTTTAAAAGTTTGAATACGGGTTTTTATATTCGATAAAGAAAAGTTTTTAAATTCGATACGGGTTATTATCAAGAAGGATGAAAAGGGAGGGGGGAAGGGGGGGGGTAAAGGTCAGGTTTCGGGGATTTTGTTGGAACGTTTTTGGAAGCCCGGAAAGTGGTTTAGTAGGTCGAAAGTAATAGGGCAACACATATACACGGAAATGGTGAGAGACCTCGTTTATATTTTTATTTCATTTTCATTTTTTTTTATTATTATTGTTATTTCTTCTTTATAAGGATATTGTCCAAAATTTGTTTTTTTATTCTTTTCGTTTCCGGCTTCCAGTGCGAGTTTGATATTGTTCACACCATTGTTAAAAAATTGGACAAAGAATTCTTTTTCTTTTTCTTTTTCTTGTGGGTGAAATAGATACATAAAGAGGAGCGATATGGGAGATATGGCATAAGGTTCGTTGTTTAGGTTAGTAAAATAGGAGAAAGTGAGTTTTCTTGAAGAGAAGCATAATGATGCGGTCATAAAGGAAAAGTTCCCTCATTTGAAAATGTAGTCAAAGAAGGGGAGAGTCCTAACAGATGAAAAAGTGGTTCTTGACCACAATATTTTTTTTTAGTGGGGATTCAAGCATTTATGAAAAGCCGGAAGAGTTTTGTTTATTTTTTATGTTATTATTATTTTTTTTTTTTTTAATAGTGGTGAGGTTTAATGGTAAAGAAAGTGGAAGTTTCGTGTTGTTGCTCCAAGGAGTTTTCTAGGTTGGGGCTGCTTTAAGAAAAGCGTCGTGCTTTTTCCTTATGATGGGGTTTCTTATGAGTTTTGAAACGGATAAACATTCGGACAAATGGAAGTGAGAGTGTTGTGGTTTTTTGTGCGACCGCAGAGATTTTTTTCTTTTGGGGGGAAGAAAAGGGTTTTGAAGAAAGGAAGTTAAAGGAGCGAATTTGGTGACTTGGAGAAGATTGGAGAAATTTAATTTGGGGAGAAAGTATTGTTAATGTAATCAAAATGTTCATGTTATTTTTTGTAGTCAAGTTTAGTGTTATTAAAGCCTAGATTCACCACTTAGAGATAGGAAAATCGCCCTTATGGATGAATCGCCCTTTTTGGATGTAATTAAAGGCTATTTTCGCTAGTAACGGCATAGGGAATTCGCATTTAGTGACATTTGGCTTTCGTAAAGGATTGTTTTTATAAACCTGAGCGTAACAGTGTCTAAGTACGGGCAACCAATGGGGACATCGTATTGACCGTAAGCCACGCCATGACCCGTTCGTGACGTCATATCATGACGAAGTGTAAAAAATTGTATTTTTGAAAACTCGTGGACGGCTGCTCACACAAAGTTGAAATTAAAAGTTCATATATCTTTTAATGTCTAGATTCCAAGTGAAGACTAGAGAATTAGGGTACACTTTACTTGAATATAAAACAAAAACATCGTATTGCACTGATTAAAATCATTAAATTTAATGTTAGTTATTAAGATATTTCTTAGATTCCGAGTTTGAGTGATGATGATTTGTTGTTTTCTAAGAAAATAGGTCACATACGTGCTAATTTGGTAAAAAAAATCTAGTTTTTACGTTTTGGAGGTCAGAAATATATATTCAAATTTCGGTTCCTACGTTCTTGGGAAGCGTCAATACTGTCCTTGAAACATACACATAAATACAGATCAAGCAGTTTAGCAATAACATGTGCTAATTTATGAAGGATTTTATTCTAATCTTGAAAAATTCACGTTCTTCTTCTTTAAAAATTGCTGGGTTTTTTTTGCAAATTTCCTACTATCGCAACCCAGAAAAAAACGTGGAACTTAAAAAATCAATGAATTAATTAATTAAACCTTTGAAGGAAAACCCTTTACCTTTTTTAGTTTAGTACAATAATTTTAATTAATGGTATGAAAATAAATACCTTCAAGCAAGTGGAAAAATATTAAATAATACGAAAATTCTAAAGAATTTTCGACATTTTTATCATCTTTAAAGGAAAAAAATTAATTTAAAAAAGATAGAGGACTACGATCGGGAACTATAGCCAACTGCGTCAGGTATAGATCCTCTTAACGTAATACGCCGCAAAAAAGTCTAAGGATGTTCCCTTTCACATTCTTGTGCTTTCTGGTTTTTCCTCTTCAAGGGGAGGAGAGGTTGTAATGGGTGGGAGGGGGGTGGATACATATATATTGTAAGTTACCTTGCCAAGGACGTCTAGGTCCGGTTTTATCCAAAAAGAAGAAAAGAACTCATCTTGCGTCTTCTTCCTTTTTTTATTTTTCGGGTTTTTTTACACAGAAAAATTGAGATTTTTATGGATATCGTGTTTGGTGGTCGCTTGCCTGATAGGATAAAAGAGGCACCTTTTTACTGGTAGAGAGAAAAAGTTCAAAATATAATAAAAGAGAAGATGGAGAGATAGAGAGAGGAAACACTTTTTTAGGGGATTTTGAACTCGCATTTTGGTTTGCCTTGACTCGCTAATTACGACACACATAGAGGATACACATACACAACACAGTTTGGACTTTAAAAAAAAAACAAATTCGAGTGGTGAACCTTCAAAACTTGAAACATGGCTTTTTATGGAGGAGAACAAGAGGATAGTTTATTGAGCAAGTTCAAGGCCAAATTGCCTCCGAATTCCTGGTGAATTTTTCGAAATTTCGAAGCTCGAATTCGAAATTTTGAGGTTTGAAATTTTCTTGTGAATTTCCCTAAAAATTCGAATTTTTAGTAAAAAGTCTCCAGAACGCTTTGTATGCTTTAAAAAACTTTGTCAACGATTTTCGAATTTAATAAATTTATAAATAAAAAAAATGAATGTACTTATATTTGAAATGGAAATTATAAAATTAATTGAAATTCGAAAAGAAAGCAATTTAAGGAAATTAAAAGTGAAAGTTGATAATTTATTTTCTCTTCTTGGAGTTCCTGTTTTATTGGACAAGTTCAAGGCCGGCACTCCTTACAAAAGATTCCTCTACAAAATCTCCAGCCGTTTCGTCAGATTATAAATACGCGGTTTATGGAAATCCGATTAACGACAAATCTCATGTTCGAAACATTCGGAACGTCTGTTGAAATTAGTATTAAGGGTGTTTTCAATTATTGGGATAATTAGAGTATAAAAGGTGTCGTTAAAGCGGATTAACATCCAGTCCCTAATTCGTTTTCAAAGTGAACGGAAGTGTCACAATTAATCTAAATAGAAGTTTTCTTACAAAATTCGTTGAAAATTCTACTTAAGTTCACAAAATTCTTCTTAAATTCTTCAGCGTTTAGTACAATATTTCTAAACTAATTGCTTACGAATTAATTTAAAATTTCTAACTAAACTGCTAAACAGTCGTCTAAGAAAAAGTAAAAATTTGTCGAAGTCTTTGTCGAATTTTCCGACGTTTCAGACAATTTTTAAAGAATCACAAATTCAAAGGTTCAGGACACCGAAATTCCCGAACCGTAACACAACGGATCTCACGTTAGGAAATCCGAAAACATTCCTAAAAGCGAAAGTGGGGAGTCTCCGGAATCTTTAAAAAAATTAAAGGAAAATAAGTACAAAATTCAGGAAGATTCAGAAAAATTTCCGCAGAAAAATGGAAATGAAAATTCTATCAATTGCGTTGATTCTAACGCTCGGGGCCCAAATTGTACAATCAACCCTTACTACGACCCCCAATTCGGGTGACGTACCCGTAGAGGATCCTTTGGGTCGATCAGAAGTGGTAGTTCATGGTTTCTGGGAAGATTTTGGCGAATTCCATGAAGAAGTTCCTGCGGATTCTGTGTTAATCTCAGAAGATTCGGAATCCAAATCCAAAGATTCGACTGTCGATAATTCAGTGATTCAAATGAGCAATGTGACCTCGCCTTCCGATATGGTGGATGCATTCATGCGGAATGCGTTGCACCACATTCCCAACGCTTTGGTAAAACATTCTCAGCCTATTTGTCTTTATTTCAATTTTTTTTAAATTTTACTTTCGAATTTTTTTGGAGTAACTAAATAAATTAGGCAAAAAATAACTAAATAAAAGAAATAGGACAAGGTTGTTTTTTTAATTAGACGCTACTGGATTTACCCCCAATCTTCGACAATGTCACCTTGTATGGATTGAATGGAATTCATCGAACCGGAAACGCCGGACATTCGCCCACAAGTAGTGACGTCATCATTGGTCCCATGACGATTCCGCGAATGTGGTTAAGCGGACGTTGGATGCAATCCAGTTACCACGGATACTTGCGTGGCGAGTTTACTGGAGTTCATTTGAAACTGGTGTAAGATTTGATTGATTTTCCTTTCGAATTTTAATTTTCTGGAATTTCTTGAAATTTCTTGAATTTTTTTCTAAATTTTATTCTTGAGCTGGGGAAAGTTTCTTACGGTCGCGAACGTTATCTAAAAAAAAAATTTCTTCATTTTCCGAATCTTGGTGGACTTTTAATTTTTCCGAATTTCGAGATTTTGGGGATTTTTTAACATTTTAAAAGTTTATTTTAAGAATTTTTTAAAAGAGTTTATTCAAGTTTGGCGGAAGAGTTTGATTAGCGAGAGTGAGAGTGTTTAAGGGGGGAGGTACGGTGGCAAAGAACACTTGAGTGACGCAGCAGAATAGGTTTTTTTACAGTAAAAAAAATAAATGTCTCTTATAGCGTGCCAAGAAATCCTCAAAACTTTCACTGAAGTTGCCCTTTTGGCTTTTCTATATAACATATGTAAATTTACATGTCCACATATCCTTTAGTCTGCTAAATGAAATGTGGAGTCGTGTCACTTGGCGATATCTTTAGCAAACGCGGATTTTTTTAAAATTTTCTTGTTAGGTTTTATTTTTTGTTTAGATTTTAATTGGCGAGTAAATAAGGGATTTTTTTTATTTTTACATCGGGAATTTGTTGACGTCATTAAATAATTTCACACATTCAGTACAGTACAGTACATTATTGTACTCGAAAACGAAGAGTGCAGAAAGCTCTTGACCATTCGAGTTGCTTGACCTTTTTGTCCTCACCTTTTGTTTAACATGTTTGTTTGTTTTGGAAAGAGTTTTGGTGCGCTCCATTGAGTCAATCAAGGGATACGATGACGTCATAGTTTTGAGTTTCTACTCGGTTTAACGTGAGTAGGAGGAGTGGGAGATTAATGGACTCGAAAGAGAAGATTTTAGCGAATTATTCTATTAGGAGTTAATTCGTTTAAAACAACGTCAAATTCGTTTTTCGATACGGTGACGTCATCAATTTGCTTTGAACGCCTTGGTTTCTTGAATTTAACTTGAATAGGAGGAGTGAGAGATGAAACGCGAGGTAAAAGACTCGAATACGAAATTCCAAGCGAATTTTTTCATTTTGAATTATTTAACTCAATTGAAAGATATGGTGACATCATTGTACGATATGAGGCTGTGTGCAACTCAATTTAAAGCTATTTCTAGAACTTCAAACGGGATGAATTTCTTGAATTGAATCTGTTTTGGGTAGCGGATATGATGACGTCATCAATCGAGTTCCGGTTGATCCAGATCAAAGCCTAGTTCCTGCACACTTCCACCTTTACGAAATCATCCTCCGATGTTTGTTTGCAGAGATATTTTGATTTCCCTGTAAGTATTACAGGGAAATGTCACAAATGAATTCCGTGATGTCACAATGAATTCCGATGCAATTGAATCAAAATGCAAAATCAGATTCCACTTTCAAAATTTTTTTGTAACATTTATCTCTAATACCTCAATCAGAAAATTTCTAGCTAACTTCATAATTATAGATAGACAGATAAATAAATAGATTTTGTATGAAGGTTGATGTCAAAACTGATTTGCCATTTACAAATCTCAAAGTTAAAATTCTGTACCAGGACCAGGAGGAATTAAAAAAAAAATCCAGAATGTCTGAATTTCTAAATATTCAGCGAAAGGAAAATTTGTTTCCCATCACGTCAAGCATTCAAGAAGCTCCTTGGGTGACGTCGAACTTGCAAAATCTAACTAGTTCATCTCCTCCCCGCCTAAATTTCCTCTTAGAAAGTCGCCAAAACGTTAGCCTTGTGCGTATCATTTATCACTGTGATCGTCGAAAGAAGGGAGACGGGAGAGGAGTTGACGGTAAACCTACTAATTACCGCTTAAATCTTTCTTTTGCTTCTACATATGAAAGCGAGTTTTGAGAGATTTCGGGGGGATTTTGGGTGGATCTCGAAATTCCGTGACAAGACATTTCAATTTCGATTAGAGAGAGATTTTCTGGATGGTCACGCGAGGCCACTTTGAGCTTTTTTAAAAACATATAAACAGAGGACATGAACATGGAGTAAACGAAAGTGGAGTTTCAGTTTGTTAAGGTAGCTACGAATCTCGCTGGAGCGTTTACAACTCTTTATTACATATATCAACTCCTCGATAAATCGAGGCAGTCTTCTTTTTCTAAGAAATTCCCCAAAGTAGCCTTGGGATCAAAAACGAGTCTCTACAGCTCTCGAAACCTCCCAATTTTAAGGTTTAATATTCACTCCAAAAACGCCTGAAAGCGAGGCCATAACTACAAAAACGTGTCACGCTTAAATGCCTATCAACGACTTCGTTATGTATTTATGGTTTTTTGATAAAAAAAAAAAATCCGTGGCGTTTATGACTCTCACTTTCGCTCTTGAGAGTCTTTCCCGCCCCTTGAGATATCGCTTTGGAAAATTATATAAAATTAAAAAGGGTTTAAATAGCGTGCAATTGAACCCTACGCCTCGCGTGATTGCCGTGCATGGAGCCTGCGACCGCAGCGTCATCACGCCGCACTACGAGTCGGATCCGCCTGCCAACTTCTGGCTCAGGCGCTCGATGGCAGTGGGACCGGTCTACCAGCTCAAAGTTCTCATCTTCCAAGCGCTGCAGAAGATCTTCCTGAAAGCGGCCAATACTCCCAGTATTTACTAAAAATTCTCAAATTTTCGCGAATTAATTTCTGTTAATTTTGTTGAACAGTTGAGGATCACGAAGATCAAGAGGACGATCTGGACATGTAGTGTAATAAATTACCGAGGTATCATAGCACGTTGAACTGGCCGGCAGTCATAGCAAAAATGGTTTTGCATTTGCTCTTTATTAATAAAAAAAATATATATGTGGGATCGGTTGTTAGACTGGAGTGGGAGGCCATAGCTGAGTGGCTATGGAATTGTTAATCTCCCAATACACTTGATCGCTGTTGTTCGGGACGGGTGGGAGGGGCTTTGACTCATTGTTGGTGGCAGTGGACAGGGAGGTTGAGGAACAACGGCAGCGGTTGAAGTGTTGGCCTTGACGCTTGACTTGTTTCAAAGTCTTGGGTTTGTTCGGGTTCTCAGAGGTATTGTTGATGGTCACGGGAAGGCTGCAATAGTGGTTGGCGTTCGAGGTATTGTTGTCGGTCGTGTAGAGCTCGAGCAGCTCGTCATGCATCCGTTGTTTCTTGAAGCGGAGCGAGCGAGTAAGAGCATCGATCATAGTGAATTCGGGGTACACGACTTGAACCAGTTTTTCGAAGTCGAGGGCGGAGTTAGGGACAGAGGAAGGGGCGAGGGATTCGGTGATGGTGGTTGCGGGAGCAGGAGTCGAGTCGGTGTGCTTACGGTTGCGCCGGGAGCGGTTCTGGTTCATGAAACAATAAACCATCATGGCGATGATAGTTACTCCTAGAGCGGTGGCAAATCCCACACTCGAGATGGCGTAGATAACGCAGTTTGAGTCCACGAGAGGGAGTGGGGTGCTGATAAGCTCTAAAATGAATATTTTCAGAACCATTTATTAGTTTTTGAATTTCAGTCGGAAAATTTTGTTACACAAGTTAAGTTTAACGCTAGATACGAGACCAGTATGAAAAAACTGACAAAGAAGAATTAAGGTTCGATCTTCTAAGACGAATGGTTAGTGTGATATGCCGATTTTAGTGCTTTCGAACGTTTTTGTCGCCCGAGGCGATTGCAATATGCGATTGCCTATCTATCCTAAATGGCTCAAGCTAGAGCTCTCAAATAAATGCTTTGTGATCTTAAAGATTACCAGAATTATACAGGCTATCAAGGTTAGCTCTAGCTGATAAAACGTAATTATAGAAATTAACAGAATAATTACCATGTCCCGGAGAGGTAACTCGAATAGCCATATCAGCTTCCCATCCGCGCCGTTTGTTATGAGACGAGGTTCCATTAGGGAAAATTAATTCCTCAATAAGAATCTCGCGAGTGCGACCACTTAAATCCTCAGGTGTCGTGAAATCAGTGCTATTAGACAACGACCGTCTCCTTCTGCCGTATCCTTCGCCTCGATCATCAGTACACAACGACTATTCATATTCAAGTATCCACAATTAACCCAAATTGCAAGCAATTAAAATCAAAGATACACAATTTAACATAATTAAAGCTAATTTACCGGTGCGCAATCAATAGCCTCCACACAAGCCATTACCCTTGCCGATATTAGGATGCTGTCGCCGTCTTGCATGTCTTGGAACATAAACACCCGGAAATTGAAGTGATGGAGCAAAAACGATCTCGTGTCTCGTTGAGGATGCAGTGGCGCTATTGTCTGTAATGAATGTAAATTACTTTATTAAATTATGTTTCTTATTTTTTTAGAATTTCCTTAATGTAAAGATTTAATAATTTCTAGGTATTCTTAGCAATATTATATCAAGGAATTGTGTGTTTAAGACTACATGTAGGCTTAAGTCTAAATTAAATTGTACCTTAAAGGCAGGATTACGGCAACCGTCATTGAAAGCCAATGTTGCCGAATCCTTGTCCTTTCCCCCCGCCAATCCTTTCCGCATCTTGCGAATAGTGACGTCAGTCAATTTCGAGTAGAACCAACCTGAAAATAAAAATTTAAACTTCCCGCTAAGCAGTCAGAAAACCGCCAGCATTCAAATTGCCCGCCTGAATTCAAACTTCCCGCCAGCGTTCAAATTGCCCGCCTGAATTCAAACTTCCCGCCAGCATTTCAACAGCCCGCCGAAGTTCAAAATATCCCGCCGAAATTCAATTTCCAGTCAAAAGTAAGCGTCATAGTTAAATAGTGAACTCACCATCATTTGAGCGGACAATGCTCCGTAATTGGACTTCTTCGCCCAATTCTACTGCAGTACCAGCAGTAATTCGTTGCGAGAATAAGGCAGTCCCAGGCAATTTGCGGAAAAGTCCAATTTCGCACAAGAACTCTTGTTTCCCGCCCGTGAAAGTGACAGGAGAACGCTGCTCCACCCTAGCCAACGCATTCAACCTTGATTAAGAATTCATTTAGTTAATTAAAAAGCTCATGCTAGGTTAAAGCATTAATTAAACTCAATAATCTTAATTTTTAAAAATCCAAATAAATCCTCCTTTTATTTTCCTATTTTTCTTATCTCTTCCAACACCTTAAATTAATGGCCCTGGACTTCCAAATCTTAATTAACCCATTTCTAAAAATTATAATTAAATCTAATTGCTGTTAATTAATTTTGAAAATTAAATCTCTTTACGGAACCAGTTTGAATATTTTTGTTAATTTTATTTCATGAGGAGATTTTTTTTAAAGTACATGAAGAGAACTTACGCGGAAATATCCTTGAAGTCCAAGTCTTTTTTCTCGGCAATAGTACGGTCTTGAGGTTTGCATCGGAGCAAGATAATTTCATCTTCAGGCAGTTTCAAACCCGGTAGCGTGGGAAAGCGGAGCGTAAGGCACAACCAAGGCTATTATATATAAAAAAAAATCTTGTATATTCTTTTCTTCCATGGAAGATAAAAACGTAATGAGTATCATTCAACACTAGACATACTCTGTGAACCTTAAGGGCTAAAGATGCGTTTTAGATCAAGAGATTGACATACCTGAGCGTCTTGGGTGCAAGTCGTGACACCGCAAGCATCTAAATTGCCCACGTCTAGCTTCCAGATCGTGGTACTCGATGAGGACGGTGATACCGACGAGGTGATTTGACAGACGCGGGAATTTTGAGGCTCGATGGCAGGGCGGTCTTCGAAAATCGGGGCCATGTTCACACCAGACGCGTTGGGGATGTGAATACTCGCACTGAATCGTTCTTTGGTCGCCATTTTCATACATCTGATATCTTATATTTTGTTCAAAACCAAAAAAACAAATTAAAAATAGTCTTAACGGAAAATCAAATGTCACTAAAGACGATTTTCTTATGCTTTTACTAGGGGAAATAGACCTTAGTAGCATCAAACTGCAATTAGGGCGAAATTCGTATACTTTAACACTAGAAATTGTTCTTAGTGACTATGGTTCTTGGTTATAAGAATTCTTTAAGGGTGATATTTCTTTTTTTTTCTTTTTTAAAAAACAAAAGAAAATTTGAAAAATCGAAGGAGAATTTTATGAGGCCGAAAGGGTTAAGGAAAAGTCGTTAAACAGTGGTTAGTCGTCCTAAAAACAGGTAATGGTTATGTTTACCATTGACTTGCAACGACGTGGCAGGAGGTCCGATGTAATTTTGGGATGGTGCAGAGGCAGATGCTGCGCTTGATACGACCGGAGGCAGATAATCGCGTGGAGGTGGTACAGTGGCTGGTGCTCGGGCAGGAAAACGCTCGATTTGACCCGTGGCTTTGGGTTGTCTCTGCATGTCGTGGTTTTTTAGGCGAAAAAGAGAAGACAATATGATTTATTGGCATGGGAGTATTTTTTTCTCACTCCTTTTAGATGAATACATTAACGCGTTACTTGTCAGCCGGAGTGTAATTGCACACTAATTTAGGATTTTTTATTTACATACTTTATTTACAAATTTGATTAAGTTCGTCGCAGTTTTTTCGAGATTCGTTTGAATAACTCGTATTTTAGTTTAAGTTACTCGTAAACTCTAGTTTCCGATCACTGAGTTCTTTTGTTTGGCAAATTATAAGTTGATTCGAATTGAAAGGTCAAGTTTAGGTCAAATGGGCTGTTTTAATGTTGAGAAATTGTGGTATAGGTCGAGGTTTGGAGCGAGTTACTCCTCATCCAAATTGTTGTACTTTGTCATTTTTTACAAGTGAAGTCGAGTTCAGGGTTATTTTGCTGCGAAAAGCATATAAGCATGTGAATTAAAGTCTAACAGTGAGTTTTGATTCGATTGTTGTTGAATAATGCGTTGTTTATTATTAAAAGCTGGATTTTTAGTGTTGCGAAATGAATTAATCGAAGTTAACTATATCCATTACGTCAGTAGTGCTCAAACGCGAGTTATTTGTCATGCAACCGCAGTTATTAGTTCGTAACAGCTTCGCACGAAACTAACGGGAGTTTCGGAAAAGGGGGCGTGTGAACACCAAAAGCGAATATTTTAGCTAATTCGCTTGCGTAACAGTCTATAATTGGTTAATTTTAGGCTACGTAACGCAATTTACCCGCGTTTTGAAGCAGGTTACTTGTCGTCCAATTTTCAAAATCCGATTTCAAAATGAGAGTTTTAGTCCGTTACTCTTAATATTAACGCAATTTACAATCCGTGTTGAATAAAACGCAAATCTTGGATAACACCCCAATTAAAAGCTAAAAACTCAATGATTTCCTCACCTAAACTCCATTCCCAACCGAGTTCCTCATCGTCCATCAAACAGCGCCCCAAACACTTTTCAAAACCTCTTGAAACATTTCAAAATTTCCCGAATTCGTCATTTTAGTTAAATTTTAAAGCAAGTGACGCGTCACCCACTCGATTTTCCCATTATTTCTTTAAAATCCACTAAACCATTTCCAAAAACTCTTAAAAAAGCAAAATTTCATAATTTTATACATCTAATGAGCAAGTTACTCATCATCCATTCACTTCAGTCCCAAATCGTGCCTCAAATGCTTCAAATTCATGATGTTCATGATCTAAGCCTCGATTTCCGAGCCAGTAATCATCCCCTCATCATCCATCGACTATCCCTTAAAATCTCCACTAAATCGCTTCCGAAACTCTTCGAAACCGTCATAATTTCCATAATTTCGACAATTAATAGGCAAGTTATTACTCATGGCCAAAGCATCAAAGCATCTCCAAACATGGCATACTCTTAAATCAAACCATGATGCCAAAAAAAATCCATGCGAGTTTAAGTTTCCCAAGCCAAGACAACGTCAAATACAATTTTAAAAAATAAGGAAATAAATGCGAAAGGCATAGAGACTCTCCAGAAAGATGGAGCAAACGATAGCCTTAGTAGTCCCATTGTTACCCGGTTAAGTACGTCTTCATTTACGGTCCTGTCTCCGAAACGAGCTTCGCCTCGTTCAGTCTGTGATTTCGTTGATGAAGTCGTTATGGGTTGCTTAAAAAAATCTTCATTTAGAGTCTCGTACTGGTTGTCTTCCAATTCCAAGTCCAACAAATCGTCAGGTTCGTTGCTCAAACCTTGACTCTGAGCACCACCGTACCCTAATCCGTACACAATCAGCAACATCACTTGCCAACACTTCATTTTCCCTACTTCACCCATACGATTCCGCAGTCTCAAACGATTCCTCACTTCAGTTGGTTTTCTAACCCTCTGAGAATCCTCTACAATGATGAAAACTCTCCCAAAATTCAAAATTTGGAAAACTCGGAGTTGGCACCCATCAGCTCCAGAGAGTTCAAACGCCGATTCTAAAGTGCACGACCAAGGATCCCAGGTCTTCTTATAAGCTTCTCCTTGGCCTCATTGACCTACTGACCATACCAGAGAAACTGGGGGGAAAACGGAACAATACTTGCTATTCCGTTGGTTGCTCACTTGGGTATGAGTTGGCAGCAACGTTTTGGAATCCCCGCCTTCCCGCTCCTTTTTCCCGCTCCGGAAGACCAGTTAGAGGGGGAGCTGGGTGTAAGCCCAACCGTTACCGCTCTTGGGGATGGCCGTTGACGTTCAAACTTAGGTCACTGGAGTCAACAGTCAACCACATACTTTAAACCTCCTCCTAAACTCACCCATACACAAAAAAAGCTGAAAATTAAGAAAAAAGAAGAAGAAGAGCCTAGAATTTCTTTCCCAGGATCTTTTGTTTTTATTCTAAGGGTAATTTCAGTGTGAAGCGACTCCAGCAAGGATGTTTTTTGTAAGTTTTAAGAAGGTTTAATGGGATTACGTGACCTTCTGCAAGTACTTGTTGATTCTGGGAAAGAATCCTTGGTGGATAATTTAAATAATTATCCACTCGTCTTGGATTTAATGAGATTTTCATTTCCGTGAATTTCTGGAACATCTTGAGATTTTTTGGAATACTTGGAGATTTAATTCTAACATTTGTTTTTCATATTTAGATTCTCTTGGGATTTGTTAGGACTTTGGACGCTTTTGGGTGGTATTCGGAAGAAGGTTTTGATGGCAAATTGGGATGATTAATGTTATGGAAATTGCGCTACGTTTTGGTACTTAATGGGTGCCGTTCTGGTTATAAAAGTTTTTTCTTGCGAAAGAACGCGATGGGTATTTTGGAAGAAAAAAGAAGAAGAGAAGAAAACAGTAATTAATGGAAGCCTCCTAAGGTTTTTCTTATGAATTATGGACCTTTAATGAAGATGAATATTCATGAGAATCGTCTTGGTCGGATGGAGGGGGTGCAGCTTAAACATATTCCGAACGAGAATAGAAAAGGCGGCTTCTGGATATAGTTTCAAAGGGGAGGCAGGAACGAGCCATAATTGAATTTAAGATTGCAACAAGACACGCAATTATTAAAAACCTAAGACTCTATATGGGTTCATTATTGTTTAATTTTATACGACTTTTTTCTGAATTTTATTTTTCATTATTATAATTTTCTAAAGATGGAATTCACTTTGTAACACTTTGTAGCGGAGAGTAAAAACAAAATTGGATTTCGACGAGATTAGCTTAAAACTTGCCATTACGTAATTAATGATATGGAATTATTAAACAAACTAAAGAGATTATATAAAATATTTTAAAAAATATAAAAAAAACTATGAAATTATTTTTAAAAAGTTACTTAATTATTACAAAAACTAAGGAAAATATGTGTATAATTTGGCAAACTGTTGGAAATTAGGATTAATTGCTTCATTAAAGTAATGATTATTGAATTAAAGTATCAATTACTGAACTAATGTTCAATTTAGTCTTTTAATAATGAGTTGCGTGTGATAAAGTGTTAGGAAATAGATTAAAAAAAGTTTAAATCTAGTCAAACTCAATGTAAATTGCGATGTTTGGTAATATCCAAAAAAATCTAGAATCTAAGGAAATATATTGAAGAATCTCCCGTTGCTTTGAAGACAGTATGGGAAAGATCTACTTACAGCAAAATGATGAACAATTGGGGTAGGAAAGTGTTTTTTTTTTTTTAATAGTTCAAAGAATGAACAGGAAATTAGAAGAAAATGGGAGAAATATCTTGGATTGGTAATAATCGCGAGAGCAGCTCGCTGTAGGTCAGCAAGTAAAAGCTTTCAAAGCTACGCGTTCGAAATGGGATTGGTTGGGATAATCCTGCGAAGAATGTTGTGTGGCATGTGTGTTGGTGTGGCCGAATCCTCAAAAGATCTCAGTTTATGATCAACATAGTCAAGGCAAAGGCCCCTTTCTATACTTGAGTGCGTTTCTATGTGTGATGTGTATACACTGCATAGTATAGTATAGTACATATCTTCTGTTACTGTGCATCCTCGTGCAATACCTTTTTACCTGATGAAAATTGCTCGAACATCTCCCGTTAGATTCCTCGATCCCTCTTTGCGAGGTTTGAAGGTCTCCAAATCCTTCAAATGTCATACCGTTTTAAGTGGTACTTATTTTAAAAGTTCCAAAAACTTTTATCTTTTTTTAGCATTTTTTTCTTTTTCGTTTGTTTCAGAATCCAGAACCTTCCAACATCGCGAATACACAGTTTCTTACTCAACCTTAACACCTTAAACACATTCGACACCAAAAGACAATTTTTTTTTTATTTTTTTTTAAAGAGAAAGAAAATAAGTTAAAGGATTGTCGAAGTGTGATTGGGGAAATTTCCAGTATGTACACATGGCGTTGTTCACATACCTGTCATTTTTAATCCTAAGAGGAATGCACGGCCTGGTTGTTAAAAGTTGTTGGAACTGTTAACTTAGTTTTGAGTCCTTCTTTACCCTGACCTCGTTTTTGTAAAAGTGGAGGAAGCACTTTCTTTGAATTTAAGGAATTTTGTTTAATTAATTTATCCTAGAATTCTTAACCACTCTAATAAAGATTCGCTCTAATTACTCTTAGCTTTAATTTTAATGTGTAACTTATTAGTCAATTGTTCTGTTTCAATTTTATAGAAACTGCGAGTCTTTCGATTTCGTGTTTGGAATTAATTTGGAATTTTTCTAATACGGAATCACCCTTGAGTTGGTTAGTTTAGAATTGCATCAAGAAATTATTTTTGGTTTCTTAATACCCATTGCAATTATTTGGATATTCTGTGGTTAACCAATTCGCTCTAAATGAGTTCACCCTGAAAGGAAACTATATTGAAGAGTCGCTCTTACCTTTAATTCTTTGATATGTTTTCATTGAGTTTCTTGTTAGGTGACTTATTAGAATCTTTTCCGAGATTTTTCATTAAATTTCCCTTCAATTGAACCGTGTACTAAGTCTAATAGAGTCACTATAAGTATCTGGCACTTGTGAAATCCATTTGCCAAATGACTTCTCACCAAGTCTCGAAATTCGACAACTCTGTGACACAAAGCAAAAAATCCCACCACATAACGCACAACAAAACTCCCAACTTCCCATATAAAACGCTAAAGCCATCACAAGACCTGTTTGGCGGCATGATACACTCAAAAACCTCTATAATAACCCATAAAACACTAGGGGCCAAGGGACGGGGCGGAGCTTAAAGGGCAATAGCCACTCAAAACTCCTTATCAAAATTCAAACATTTTGATTGAATTCTGCAGTCTGCACGTTATCCTGAGAACGACGGAATTTATTTCAATTTTTTCTCCGTAGCCGTTCACAAGTTCTTGGCGTGCAAAGATTTGCTCTAAGTCATGACGTCACGGACGTGCGATGGCGTGGCTTTACGGCGCTTGTTACCATGGTTCCTCTTTGCACCCCATAATTCCAGCTGTATGCTTAGGATTGTACAAGCGATCATTTCCAAAAATCAAACTTCAGCAATGACGAATTCCCTATGCTATAACAAGAGAAATAGACCTTAGTGACTTCTGAAAGATGATAAGGGCGTTTTCCCCTATGCCAAAGTGTTGAACCTAGCCTTTAGTGGCACTAAACTGCTATAAGAACCATTTCCCTATGTTTAGACGGGGAAATCGGGTCTTAAGAGCATCAAACTGCCATTAGGGCGAAAGTCCTATGCTTTACCGTTAGAAACTGGTCTTAAGGATCTGACCATTGCTTAACCACTGACCAAAGTATATAGGTTAATACACAGTAAATAGATATACATACACAATATATAGATTAACCCTATTCAGTGTGGTTGTGACGTCATAGGGTTCATGCCTGCGTTACGGCACCTACCACCATGGTTACTGTTTACTTTCCGTACTGAAAACTGTAGAACGAGGTAGTAGTAAATAAAGTGCTCGGGTACCATGGAGGATGCGTCCTTGACGTCAGAGCCTATTAGGCTTAATTTCCTTTCTTTAATAGCTTCATTACTACTCCTTGCATGATGAAACAATCGCCTCACTAGAAACTAGATTTTTCGCTCTGTTTTTAATGTAACGAAAAAGCCACCTAACACTAAGTAGGCGGAGCCAAATACTCGTTTGGAAAGAAGCTATACCAAGTATGGAGGTGTTAAGATATACCCTTCATCGGTTCCTGTAATGAACATTTTGACCAACTTTTGGAGACCTCTGGAGTAACTATCCCAGGTTTACGAGCGATTCTTATGGCAGGTTGGATTACGTTAGAGCCATGGAATCCGAAAGGAACAACGGCCCCCAGCTGACATGTGCGCCTCGATTAACATTCACCACACATCCTCAGCTCTCCTTCTCCATAAGATCGCCATAACTCCAAGAATCGTGACTCTATGGCGATGCATCTAAGCAGAAGCACGCTAAGCTCCTTAGTTCCTTATTAACCTCCCATATCGCAATTTGAAACTTTAAACTTGTTAAACTCCCAAACCAAAAATCAGAAACCGAAAAGAAGAAGCACGTTGAGGCTTTACTATACTTATCAGTAACTGGCATCAGTCGTGGTATTACGCACTTGACTGATTTAAGAAGACAGGTTTGGGAAGAAGATAACCATCTGGCACATCTTGCAAGACCGCCTCAACCCCCTTTTTGCAAGGTTGCATCCCACATCCCATGGACCTGAAACTCGTAAGTGATGACAAGCTTCATTTAAATTGACTTCCGAAATGTTCAAACACGATTCCTAATATCCTAAATCCTTCTAAAACGGTTTAAAAATCCCCTAAAATCGTCCAGATCCTTTACAATCCTCTAAATCCTTCTAAGATCGTTCTGTTCGCTCTAAAACGCCCCAAAACCCTGAAACTAGTTATCTTACCTAACGTTTAATAACTTCATTTTACTTTTTGGGGATTTTCTTGTTGGTTTCGTAACGGGTTTAGAAGAAGATTTAGCGTTTTAGATACTTGATTTATTGGAGCTGTTATGAAATCTTCGATTGCGGAGATTTGGGGATGTTTTTTGGGTTCTTTGAGATGTGTTGGTGGGTTTGGTAACGTGAGAGCCCTGACACGAAGTTATATATGCTGGTAGTCATTTAGAATGTGTCAATGGTTTGACCAAATTGGGTAAAAGGATGCGCTGAAACCTTATGGTTCCTTTAAAAAGGTCACGGCAAGTGCCAAACCAGGAAGAATCTTCACATCCTAGCATCATTTAGTGCCGTGGCGCGCTTTATAGAATGTACAAGTGGTAACTTGAACTAAGTCATAAGAAAACCAGTTGGAAGTGCTGGAATGACTATATTTGAAAAGTGCTAAAAGCTGAAATTCTGAACAAGACTATTGTCCATTGCAAAGTGGCCTTATTTGAACAAACAAGAATTCTTGAAAATCTTCAGTAAATAGGAAGGATAAAAAAGGCTTCTTTTTGAAGAGTTTTCGAAGAGTTGCAAAGCATTTCCAAGTGGTGTAAGGAAGAGAAAGAGTAACCACTGTATTAGCTTGTAGTCTCGTCAAGAGGCTCAGCGGAATGTCATGTAAAGCAAATACACGGTTGGGAGGAGGCAAATTAGTTGTCAGTTGTGTCATCCATAACTTTGCAACGTCCAACCTTCCCAAAAAAGCCTTTACATACGGACCGTAGCATCAAATTGACTGCGTAGTATAAAGGCGCATTATATCGGTTACAACGTTTGGCCACCAATAGGCTGAATTGAGTGGCCCCAGAGGGACGAGGTTCGGGTTCTGGAAGATCTCAAGGGGCTAAGGCGGTACAGGTGGGTACAAGGGGTAAGAAAGGTGATGAAGCTCGCATTCCTATTGTGACGGTTATTCTCTAGTTCTCGGAGTGTAAATGTCTCGTCTTATTTTTTATTACTCCGACTGTTTTAAATTTAAATTAGTTTTTGAAATTTGAAGTTGCGTTGTAAAAAAACGCCGAAGAAGATTCCAAGTTGGTTCCAAAAGTTGTAAAATGAAACGGGAGAAATGTCTTGGAGGAAGACTTGATTATAATGTCTGGCAATTGACCTTTAGGTTTAAACTGTTGAAGTAGGAATGCATATTAAGGTAGGTATTATTGTCCAGAATGGGACATGATATGAAAGGTGAGAAATGGAAGATAATGTGAGATCATAATTTGGGATCTTAAACGTTAAAGAAGAATCTTCAGAAAAAACAGCAGATTCATTCTAAGGACGCCGAATTGTGTTTTCGAACTGAAATGTAAAACAGTGAATGTTCCAAGCAAGGAACTTGATGCCAAGAATGGAAAATAATCGAAATATTCGAAAATTACTGAAATAATTGATTTTTTTTTTAAATTCACTGAGGCGTTAGCTGGGCTCGTTACAGATCAGTTCAATCCGGGTTGGGTTAATTTGCACATTACACATGGCAAATAATTGAAATACTTGAAAATTACTGAAATAATTGGAAATGATGGAAATGGTGGCAATGGAATCAAAGAATTTATAAGAATATATAAATTCTCGAAGATGTTGGATTAATGAGAAAATTCTTTGTTTGGGGAAAAATAATTTTATTTTGAGTTTTTGTTTTTTTCAAAGAAGTTATTGGGGGAGGTGGGTTTTTTGTTAGGAGCGTCGCACTGCGCTTGTAAATGTATTCATGGATTTATGTTCGACAGCCAAGAGGCGGTGATCTTTATCCAACATCTGACACTCTGGAACCGAAAAGCACAAAAAAACGTAAACTGAAAGCGACAAAAAAAGGAAAAAATAAAATATTTCGGAACTGTACAAACTCGTTTTGGATTATATTGGTTGAGTATTGGGTAAGTTGTGAGTTAAATTAATTCTTTAGTTAAATATTTTTCTTTGCAACTGCAGTTGCTAAATGTGTTATAAATTATCTCATCTGATCCTCTTTAACCTTTCTTTAAGATTTTATTTATAATTTTGTTTGAAGAGTTTTAGAATTGTTACCTTTTGCAATCAAAGTGTTTTTTAAAAGTTCGGAAGTTGATTTAGATATTTAATGTTGGTGTTCGAATTTTTGTAAAATAATAAGGGTAGGATTTTTTAGTGGGTTAGGGGGTTAAGGGGGTTGGATTTATTGTAACTCGTAAAAATCGTAAAAATAACACAGGGCAAAAGGGGAAGAGGTTATGCTTGTTTAGCAATTCCAATGAGAACCTGCCAACTACCGATACTTTACACACTTTGCCTGTGATCTTTTATGAATTGGCGACACGGGAGGTCACAGCGGGGACTAACAGGGACTTTTGTAGAGGTAGAGGGAGAATAAAGCGCAGAGGAACCTATTTTCATGGCCTCTCCGACCCTAAAAGGTGCGATGTTTCCGCTGTTTTTCATTATCATTTATTTGGCATCATTCTTGCGATCTTTGAAAAAAAATCGGACAAATTCTTATCGATCTTCTTGAAATCTAGAGAGGAAATCTTGTTTATTTTTATTTTTAGAGTAATTTTTTATAAGGATTTTAGAGTCAGTGTTAAGGTGTTCAAGAAGAACGGAAATTCCTATTTTTTTTTATTTTTTTTATTTTCATAGATTGGGCAAGGTTGACTGCTGAGGATGGTTGTGACGAAAGGCGGGATTATTCCAACTAACGGGACTTCAAAGACAGGTGGAGTAAAAAGACATTTTATGATCGGGCCTTCTTTTGGGGGTTTTTGAAGTTAGGAAATCTCCAATTCGGAATTGGTCAATTTTGACCTTTTTTGGTATTTGTTTGCATTTTAGGAGTTTTTTAAGTTTGGGGGAGTTTTTTTATTTATGGCTATGCTTGAGCAACTAGCTCACGTGAACCTGATGAAGGGCTTAGGACAATACCGCTTGAAATTGATATGGCTGATATGCGTCATAGCCCATGCCCTGAGCTATGACGCGTTGGAGCCATGTCAGGGGGTATGTCATACAAGGGGGTCGGTCGACCTTTGATTCTTTTGTCCGTGCGGCATGTGTTCCGGAACGAAGTGTGTTCTATAGTTTTAATTATCGCAGTCATTTTCGCAAAGTAGTTTTCGCGAAGTCATTTTCAAATTTTCGCGCAGTCATACGCTTGCCCTTACCAATGGCAAGCATAAATCAATGATTAATGGAGTTATTTTTGGGAGCTGTGTGTTTAAAGTTTGAGTTAAATTCACTAAAAGCTTTCGAGAATAAGACTACTTAAACCTTACATATAATAATTTGAGCCTCAATTTTCAGGGAATTTATTTTTTACACCCTGCCACCTGTTGGCATGAAATCAAACTTGACAGAGCGTCTAGAGATTCGTCTAACCTAGTTTCTAAGCCAAGTTCAAGTTTAAAACGTTTAATACACGTAATAGGAAGTTTCTAAGGCTTGCAATCTTGAATTTAGTTATTATGAAGTAAAAACCGTCCTTCTCATTAGATATTACGTCATTTTTCTTTGGTAACTCACCCTGGCTTAGCCATGTAGAAAAACAAAAAAAAAGCCAATCGAAAAAGCAAAACAAAGCAAATCGAATGTAAACTTTCTAGCTAACTATAATAATACGTAAAATTAAAGAATCAAAATAATGAAAAAGTAAAGTCTGCACGTTTTGTTCCTCAAATTTCCTCAAAGAATCCTTCCTAGCAGATTTTAACACATTCCTTCTGTGATGAGTATATAAACAAGGGGCGTAATTACTATATCGTTATGTTATAAAGCCATCCAAAACGAAAAAATGCGATTAACCACACCTGGTTCCATTCAACTAACGGACACCGTAAAGTCCATAACTAATTGCACGCGGTCACCGCACGCATTCTAGGTAGCAACTAAGGTTCTATTATATCAAGTCCATAAGGTTCCACATATCAGCTTCTTTTGGAGTTAATTAAACTTCCTGGTTTTTAATGTCTTCGTTTTTTCTTCAGGACAACTCGATTTACATAATGACCAGGGCTATTTCGTTATTAAAAAAGAAACAATGCCGTTATGGTTGGTATAAAGAGATTGAAAAAAACTCCTTGGAATGAAGTCTTGGGTGGTTTGGGGCATTTGGGGGAGTGATGAAAGCATTTGGACATGGATCCTGATATGTAAATGAGGGGGATAGTTATTATGAAGACGTCATGTTAGCCTGAATTATAAGAGGACGGTACCTGGAACCGCCCCCCCCTTTTTTTGGTGAAGGTTGGAGACGACATGAAACTTGTATTTAGAGACGGCAAGGTACACTATGCAATTAGACAAAGTAAATATTTGGAGATGATGAAACAGTTTGACAAGGTATAAATACATAACTACCCGTGTTGGGTGGCCTGACGTGCCTATGTTTCCGGTACTTGTTATATAATGTATATGGTCACGACTAATTCTGGAAAGGAAATATGAGAAATGGTCAAGGAAAAGTGGATTTATAGAATTGTATTGGAATAAATACAATTGTGAAATTAAGGGGGCTACAAGTACTACGTGAAAATGGAAGCATGGGTAGTATTGACTTTTACCCATTAGTGCGCGGTAGAGCCCTCTAGTGGGGGGAACCAGAGTTCATAGACTCGATCAGCCTTGTATTTGATGACGTACTTTAGCTTGTGTTCTCGGAATAGACATGCAGCAAACGCAGCAACTTTAGTTTCGCAATTTAGAAGCGTCAGGGTTCTCTGGGTACCGGCATCAGTCCCTGGCCATTTCATGGCCCGCTTGACAACAGCGTCAAAGCAGCCTTTCCTAGAATAGGGCCCGTTTCCGGTGCCGTAATTAGGTAGACCTAACGTCTGAAGGTTCGGAACGTTCAGAACCACATTGAACAAGGCCGAGTAAGGGTCCGGGTCTTCGAAAGATTGCCGTTGTTCCTCTGTAAGTGAAACTGACGGTTTGGGACCGATGGATACTTTAGAAGTATCAGCCTTGGAATTGTATCCCAAGACAACAGTCTTAAGGACACTGCATTGTTGTAAGGATTCCCGTATAGGGTGCAGCATGATCGCGGTGTCGTCTTGCCAAAACTTGGGAAGTAGAGTCAACTCCTGCAATGTTCTTCCACTGCTAAGTGTCAACGCTTTCAGCAGCTGGCATTCGTATGATTCAAACTTGCTTTTATGGATTTTTCTAATTTTGCCGAGAGTCAAAACGCGCAACTGGCGCATGGCTGAAGTAAGCCAGTCAACAAAATTCGAGGAAATTACGCAAGTATTCAATCTTAACTCGTCCAAGGTGAACGTGGCATTATTCCAGGGAGGTAGATCTTTTAGAATGCCACCGTTAAGAGTTAGCGTCACGTTTTCAAGAATGAGACTCTTTAGCCTGCAGTTTGCCCCATCCGGATCTTCCAAATAATTCATTAGAAAGACCGACTGCATCAAAAGTCATTAAGTTCCCGAAAGTGTTTAAGTTGCGTATACAGTACTGACCTCGATATTGAAGCAGATATCCTCCAGCGATAGTGTCTGTAGTTTACTGCCGAGTATACCCACTACGAGGTCACTGAATTCGGAATGCCTTATGGTACAGTTTATCTTCAGGTGCAAAGAGGTGAGACTGGCAGACGAGGAAAGTTGTCCTATTAGAGGTTTTATTGTATCGTATTTACACATGGACCTAAGAAATAACACATTCATTCTGTGGTTCAAGAAAAGGAAGTTAAGATTACTTTTTTGTCAAGCCCAGGTATTCTAATTTGGAGGCCCAAGTTTTGAACAAGACTTCTATCAGTCCTGTGTTTTCCTCTTCTGATTCAATTGAATTGCCTGGTCCTGGCAGATTGACTTGTATCATTCTCTGTTTCTTAACTATTTTAATTACTGTCTGTCTTTGTAATGAAAAGCTAGTGATCTAGATCCTTCATGACTATCCACGATGTTTGATGATAATCGACGGTGATTGACGACAGTCGACAATGGTCGACGATTGCTCGTCGATACTCAACAACCATCCCCGATACTTGAAGACGGGTGACGATGAACGTCGATAGTCATCGGTACTCGACGATTTCGACCATAAGCGTCAAAACTCGACCTCTGTTGACATCGTGCTTGGTGATGGAGTTTTGTGTAATTGTAGATGGTGTATGTATGCAAAGCTATCCTACCCTACCAAACCGTGCACCGAGAAAATACTGATACGATCTTACCTGCGTTATTTAGTTTGTAGTCGAAACGTTTTAGTGGGCAGTGACGGGTTGGACTTTCGAATACTTTGGTCATATTTGGAACTAAAAGGGCCGGAGAAATCATGTCATCAGTCAATGGAATCCAAGTCGTATGAAGCATTATAGTAATTGTCCGTAAGCTTACTATGTTCAGCTGGTGTCAGTGCCAGATGTGCCGGACACTTTTTCGAATCAAATAGCGACTTCAGATTACGAGTCAGGTCTTTCATCGCTTGCTTAGCTGGAGTAGTCTTGTTTACACCATCGGAAATATTCGCACATGATAAGCTTCCTAAACAAAATCCGGAACTGTTCATGGCTTTAACCAAAAGGGCCAGTTGTGGTATTGAACAGCGCGACAGATTTAATGAATGGTTGGTGTCTTCCCCGCCAGATGGACGTAATTCTTCATTTCTACCAACCGTCACTTCGCCGAATTTGTTTACCAGTGCCAACAACACCGCAATGGACTTCGAATCAAGAGGCATGTCTTCAACAATCTGAATATGTTGTATGCACGGCGGAAGCTGTAGAAGTTTCCCTTTCATGACGCTGAAATCTGTAAATTTTAGCCTGTCTGGTAAAAATGTTTCTAATTCGGAAAACATGAACTCTTTCGCGTTTAAATTCGAACCGACGTGTTGCCGAAAGTATGTCTCCAGAAAAGGCCAATTTTCTAGACATTCTGGGGGAAACTTGATGTCTTTAAAGGTGTCAACCACTACTTTCTTGCTGTCCATCTCGAAGAGGAACTGCGAAAGTTCTTCGAAGCTGGTTTCTCTCCAAAAGAATTCCAGCATAATATTTTCCTTGTTTTCTGCCTGTTGGACTTGACTTACGTAGTACGCGGCCAGGAATTCGGCCGTAGTGCGATGAGGAACCCGGTAGTAGGTCATGTGAGCATTGCGCTGGTTAATCACATAGGGTGACTCTCCTGAGTCTTCCACTAGTACTCCTGCGTCTACCAGTTGAGTGACTTTGGGATGGTTGGGTTTGGCCGTGTGAGGTGTTCCCGATAGTTGAAACAACGTAAAGCACATGACGTTTGTTTTCAAACCTTCAAGACACAGCTTTCCGAACTCTTTGAGATAGTCTTTGTGATCGTCCAGGAACCGCGACTTTAAGTAGTCCCAGTCCCATTCTGCCACCGGATCCACAGCAGATCCAGTATCCTCGGCAGCCGATTCTGCTTTCTTGGTAGCAGAGCGGAACAAGTTGCGGTTGATCATGCCAAAGTAGAGATCGGACAGGGTTTCCGGTAGTTGGCGTTCCTGATACTCGCCAACCAAGCAGCACAGCATTGCGCAAATCAATGGACATCTAACCAACTCTTTGTAAGGTGCGGTGTTCAGTACTTGGTTTGTAAAATTTCTGAACTGCACAAGCGTAAGCCGTTTGCTGTTAGATAGTGATGGAGATAAGTCTTGGACCTTTTCCAAGTTGACCGACTTGGTTGGGTCAGAAGTCAGATCTTCCTTTCTTATGTGGCCAGATTTAATTAAAATCTTTCTCACGGCTAACTCCACTTGATTCGAACTAAAGCCTTTTGCCGCCACATGTAAAGTTTTCCCTATGACTGAATCAGGCACGTGACCATTTCTTGACGTAAGCACCACATGAGCTCCACTCCATTTTTCGCTCTTCATTATTTTGACTACGTCCCCCTTCGTGCAGACACTAGCCTCGTCGTACCCGTCCAAAACAATCATTATCTGCCCTGATGTGTTCCTCGCCAACGCGTCCTTGAATGACATCATCGTCTTTCCGTCGTAGATGGATTCAATGTGGCTTTGGAGGTTGACCTTATATTACGATTACGTAAACAGCGTAGGTTAGCTTTTCATAATAAGAACCCGTTAGATGAACTTACTTCAGTCCCGATGTCGGCTAGTTTGACGACGTACAATAGACGAACAGGATTCATGTAGCTTGCCTGAGTATTTGAGTGCTTATTACACCAATCCCAAGCCAGTTTGAGTGTCAGGGTGGTTTTTCCATACCCGGCGTCGCCTTCTATCAGGATACGATAAGCGGCATGCTTAAAACGGATCTAGAAAGCGGAACAGTCATGAAAGTGAACTTCAGTTCGAAGCAAT
>JAGJRO010000265.1:0-65419 GCA_022832285.1 Lepidurus apus apus
TCTGAACCGGAACTATTATTTACACTCTACGTATAACGTTTAGACTTATAATTTCAATTTAAAACATAATGTAATAATAATGTAAAAGTAAAAAACATAAGCATATCACCATCACTACCAAGAAATAGATTTATTCCAACGGCAATCAACGTACAAGAACAGTAAGCACTATACCATATTTTCAACACTGGAGGAAATTACGGTCTTCGTTTGTTGTAACTCATTTGGAACACTACTGTTGACTCTTAATTGCGGTTATCCTTATCTAAGGACTTAGTTTAGTACGTTGATTTCCTAACTTGTGCTTAGTTATTGATTTTTATGTGCAGCACAAGCAAGAGTTTGTATGTAATTGTTATTGTTTTGATCCTAAGCCACACCTCGAACGTAGGCGGACCTTAGTCCCGGCTGTCTGAGCTCACGGTACCCGAGCTCCTTTGCTGGAAAATATATTTGCTACGGAAAAATTCAGGAAATGCCACAGGCAAGCCCATGGCAACGGCGCTCGGCATAGCAAGCCTCTACTTTTTTTGCCTTCTGGCTTCTTTCGTATTGCGCGCCCAGATTGTAAAGTTTTTCTCCCCCGCCGTGGCCAAGAACAGGCAGCACAATTTGCCAACTAAATTGTGTCCTTTCGGAACAAGATTTCTGGAAAACGGCTTGTCAGATTTGAAAACTATCTAATGCAAAAATTTTCTTTTCTTAGCAGCTAGTGCACAACCGAAGAACAGATTTTTAGGTCACGTATTTCTCATAGTTGCAAACTTCATTTGCATATTGCTAATTAACTACTCATTGGAAAAAATTGTACTTTGGTTGTGCATTACCTGTGAGCAAACTCAAGAGCCTTGTAAAGTAATTTTTTCATGAAATGCTCTGGTTTTCTCAAAAAAGTGTTCCGAAATTCCCCATGCTAAGCGCCTATACCGAGCTAAGGTATACGGGAGCCTTAACAAGTGAATTTTGTGTGTTTTTTTTTTNCTCAAGAGCCTTGTAAAGTAATTTTTTCATGAAATGCTCTGGTTTTCTCAAAAAAGTGTTCCGAAATTCCCCATGCTAAGCGCCTATACCGAGCTAAGGTATACGGGAGCCTTAACAAGTGAATTTTGTGTGTTTTTTTTTTGTTCCGAAGGAATGGAAAGGGGAGAGGATTGGCAAATTTCTTTGAACTGTTTACCGCCAATATCACCAGAACTAATTGAAGATTATTTTAGCCATTTGAGCTCAGGACAAAGACATTTTAGAAGAAGCTCAACNCAAATTTCTTTGAACTGTTTACCGCCAATATCACCAGAACTAATTGAAGATTATTTTAGCCATTTGAGCTCAGGACAAAGACATTTTAGAAGAAGTTCAACCTTTTTGAAAGAGCAGTACGTAACCATTGTTCAGTCAAAAGTTCTGTCTAACGAGGAAGTTGTCGTGCGTGCGAAGTGTTACAGAAGCTTCCAGAAAAGATAGAAACCCCATGACGTGCAACTCCACTTTAAGACGGCAAATGTGGTAATACAGAGAGATGTTATACAGAAGGCGACTTGTAGTTGTGCCGTGGGAATTTCGGGTCATTGTAACCATGTCATTGCAACGCTGAAGCAAATTAACGCTTACCAAAGATTTGGATTCACTGAAGTTCCCCCTGAACTAACGTGCACAAGCCGTCCCCAACAGTGGGGGGTAGTTCGTTCCCGGGAACAATTTAGTTTCCGTTTAAGTGACGCCAGCCATATGAAGTGCCTTCATTTCAAACTATATAGAAACCCCAACTTCTAGTGATGAAGAACACGTATCGGTGATGCACTATGCGGAACGTATGTCACAGGTTAACAGCGATTTAGCTGAGCTTTTACGTGACACTTTTACTTTTACGTGAACTTGTTCCCTGTCCTTACTCCACAACCCGGTACACAACAACTCGGCATATTAAATATTCTCTGACGAACACTTGAAAATGACCGGGAAAAGATGTAAATAAACAGGAGCGTACTTTAGAACCACGAAGTGGCGCTCCCTGCGGAGAAAGTGCGAAACTTAGGTTTGGCATACGCCCTGTAAAGATACTTCCACTTCGCAGACTTTTTATTGTGCATCCGTCTTCCTATCAGATGGCGCTGATAACGGTTCCAATTTTTCGTATCGTATTCTTCTCCTTTAGGAATTCCACTCCTGTGTATACGAAATTGCGGGTCGCTGTCGTTATGTTATTTAAACGGGTTCTGGTTCTGGGGCGTTGTCCAAATCAAAACTAAACGTAAACTGGTAAATACAAATATTGTCAAATATTTGAGAAACTGGTATTTTTAATACTTCTATTTAGACGAATCTCGGAGAATGCAGCAACCGCCCAGGCGTACTAGAACGCCTAGCATTGCTGGCTCGGCTTCTCTTTATTCATATGCCAGCACTACAAAAAGTCGGGCTACTTCTCGATCTGTGAAATCGTTGCACATTCCATGGTACAAACGTCCCTTAGTGCAAACCGCCTACATAACTGACATCCAAACTGGCTCTTTACTAGCAGCTATTTTTACCCTGGTAAAATCAGCAAATATTATGTTTTTTACGCTAACATTGTAAGCGAATTAAAATATGTAAATTTTTCGTTTCCAGATTTTAAGTTTGTTTACAATTGCCACAGCCATTTTTGACATCTATTGCTTGGGAATTACAGTTCCCGGAGTTACACATTATGGATTTTATATCATGAGCTTCCAATTTGTCTACGTTGGCAACATTCACGGTAAAATCACGATTACAAGAAACCTTGAATTAAAACACTATAATTTAATTTCTGATTTAGTACGTAATTCGCTGATAGTTTTTGCCTTACTTTCTGCTTTCGGAGCTTTTGCTCTGCTCGTGACCAGCGTAATGCTACTGAAATCTCTACGAAAAGTAAGGAAAATTACTTAGTTCAATTGAGATTCAATTATAATTAAATTATGGTTAATGAATTCAGTTAGCAAGTTTTAAACTTAGCAAAGTGTTATCATTTAATTTGATTTGAATTTTAACGTTTCAAAAGATAAGAGTAAAAGTCATCCTGATATATCTTGACATTATAGGAATACGAAGGTGGCATGATTCCTTGGCTGGTGGTCAGTTTTCTCTTCTTTGGCTGGCGCACAATTGCCATAATCCACGCATCTATAATCAACGATATGATTTTCGGCTACCATATCTCCATGTGTTTGCTGTGGGTTCTCTGTATCTTATTGGGAGCCTGTGGCTGGGTTATCGTCTACTCTTTATACTTGGAGTTGTCCGATTTGACCAAGTTGGAAGATATAGCTCATTTACGAGTAAAATTTATATCCTAATTTCTTAATTGAATTACTTAATTGAATTTTCTGAATGTCTTTGAAAGATGGGAACCATGAGTTCGTTGAACATAACGCATTCCGTCGCGGGTTCGCGTCCCACAACCCCGCATTCCACCGTCTCGACTGCCCAGGCGGTTTGATCGGTTTCGGAGAACTTAAAAAAAGCGTCCATTTGATGTCAGACGTGTAGATCTGAATTGCAATTAGGCCAACTTCGACTTAAATCCGTCCTGTATACCGTCGATTTTTTACGAGCGTGGCATTTTTATTATTTACATGAAAGAAACCCAGTTTATTACGCTAAGGACAGTCTTTGTATTCGCATCCGCAACGACTCTATAATAAAACCAACACTTTGTACTTTATAAAGTAAAAAAATATGAGCATTTTCTTTAATTACAGTAAGTAATTTACGCTGACCCATAATGGGTCTTACAGCGCATTTGGGCCAACTTCTTCGGGTCCAAAAGTCCCGTCATCTCATTCGAATCTTCTTCGTCTTCGTAGCCTTGAGACAAGTTCCTATGTTTGGGACGCATCGAGAAAGGTTTACTAAATATGCGTTTGTCTGAAAGATGCTCTTGACCAGTAACGTCTTCTAAAGAATTCCGATCGTCTCCGCGGCCGCCGATAATCGTCATCCCAGCCTGGCCGCCACCAATATCTTCTAAACCAAGTCTCGCTTTGCCTCCAAAATCCTCTTCAGTGCCAGTTCTCACGGGATCTAGGGAAAATCCGCCAGGTCCATCAATATCCATGCCATCACATCCAGCAACGGTATAGCGAGCTTCCCCGGAGTAGTCAATCAAGGAACTGACCTTGGTGGGTTCGAGGTCACCTTCCGGTAAATCCTTCATCTGCTTTGGCTCAGTTTTGGGTAAACTTTCTACAACCTGACTGTGAACTCCCCCAGGAGCTTTCTTCAGACTGTGGAACATTGTCTCCTGCAACAGTACAAAAAACATTCAATACAAAACACCGAATAATGTAATACTACTGTTAATCATTAATGCAATGGTATTCTAATCAAGAAGCAAGAATTGTGACAAACTTCTTATTTAAAATTGATCTAGGATTTCGTAGTACGTCATAGTACAGTACGTTTAAAAAAACGACCTCAAGAAACCGTACTGTCCTAATGGCCCGCAACTGCGCGTCTGGAAACAGTGCTACGAAAAGCCGTGCGAATAGCCGTAACGCTAGTTTCGTAGTGCTGTTCCCAGACGCACAGTTGTGGGCCATTAGACGGTACGGTTTGTTGGGGTCGTTTTTTTTTTAAACGTACTGTACAGTAACGTTTGCAACATTGATTGTCAACAAAAGAAACCGGCAGACTTTCACAAAATTGCCAGCTGCCAGACCTTATGCCAAATAAGAACTCAAAATTCGTGCGTATAGTCACCCAGAAGTTCATTAGAATAGTTCACAAAATGTGTCCAAAAATTATCACTACCCCCAAGACTTACCGTTTCGAAGGCAGTACTCAGAATGAGGGGCACCCTCAACATTTCCCCCAACAGCGAAGCAAGTTCTTGGTCCTATTCTACACATCAACGTTTAGCTAACGTCGCCACTGGTGCGAATGGAAAAAGTCCACTTTTGCCTTTTAAATCTTTATTCACTTACAGTTCTTCAAGAAACAATGCGAAGTTTTCCAGTACAAAAAAGTTCCAAAACCTTTTCATAGAATCAAATGCAAAATAATAGCTATGGTTAAAACACGAGCTTAACAAGAACTAATGAGAACGATCAGCAACCCCAGTGAGTGTATCCGCGCCTCCCAGCAGGTTTTCGTTCCCTCCAATGTTTGGCGGATTAAGAAACCCTTCAGTGTCTATTTTGCTAGAGCCTTTCAACTCCCTTTCGTTTCCTTGCAATTCGGTCGGCGTTCTCTTTTCTGTTGAGGTGTCGTCAGCCGTGCCCGTAAGTAAGGCCACGCCTCTCGCTAATTGTTCCTTGATGATTTCGACCGTTGTGCTTCCCAGAATTGGTTGTTCGACAATCGCATGGCTCACGTCGCCTATAGCCGCCCCCACTGTGCTACCAACTTCACCAAAAGCTTCCCCAATGGTATTGCCCACGTTGCCCAACGAATCTGTCAGGCCTTTACTCATGTCGCCCAGCGTTTCCCCCACATCGTGCATGACTTCGCTTACACTCTGCACGAAATCCTTCGCTTCAGCAGGCATCTCGGGAGGAACATCACCGATTCTTGATCCTGTACCACTGATACTCGTTTTAGTAGCCGAACTCACTGCTGGATTCACATCTGGCTCTTAAAAAACAAAAATTCCATTTGTAACTCACCGCGGATCTGTTTACAGCCAAATTTCAATCATTACTGGGTCGAAATTAGTGTCAAAATTAAGGTAGAAAACCGTAAACAAAAGATCTAATAGGCATAAATCGCACAAAATAGACTAGTACGGTTTTTACTTGGAAAAGGCTCCTCCGAGACACGAGAAATATCTTCTTCCATAATAGGAACGTCAGGGATGTCCATGTTTCTGGTCTCTCGACTCTGAAATCTGGTTAAGACCCCTCTTCTGGTCTCCTTAAAAAGGGAAAAAACCATCAACGTTCGCGTAGCGTTCTTGGAAAAGTCAGTACGCGGAATTATAGGAACACGTTTATATTGTGGACACATTTCCGTGTTCAACATTTTCCAAAGCACCAACATCGCCACACCCACACCAAGTAGAATTACTTATCAAACACGGAAATGTGGATTATAACGTTTCCAAAACACGAAGAAATATAAATAAAATACAAGATAAACAGTTTGTCTTCACTCATTCATAAGGGTTCGAAGCTTAGTCTAATATCTGTAGAAAATTAAACAAAACTTGGTGGAAAACAGCCGGCTGATCCAAATAAGCCGCATGTCCAGCATCAGGCACGGTGACGACGTGGTGGCGGGGAATTAAACGGAGATTCTCCAGAGACTTGAGGCCAAGCCTCTCGTCGCGAACACCGTAAAATATAACGGTGGGTACGGAAAGATTTGCGTAGCGAGAGGCTGAAATCAGCTCGGTCTGGACGGGAGCTACGGGGAAAAAGCCCGCGAAAAACTCCGGTTGACTCACAAGGAAGGCGAGAGAAAAGCTGCCGCTCATGGACGGACTAACTAAAACCACATCTTTCTTTAGGTCCAATTTCGCAAATAATTCGGACATGAGTTCCACAGGGGATTCCGGAAAAGTTCCTTTGGTTTTGCCATAACCTGAAAGATTTTAAAGATTAGAGATAGAAGATTTATCTTTTCTTGATAAAACTTAAGATTATGGAATGATTTTTTTACCAGGCAAATCTAAGGCGTAAGTTTGATAGCCCAAGGTTGCGAATAATTGCAAAGTGCCCAAATCGCGCCAAATTCCAGCATCAAATGCGGCTCCATGTAACAGCAAGAGAGTCAAATGCGAAGGTTTGTTTTTAGGGGAAGTTTTAAGCACGTGAACAGCTCCTTTCTAGCAATACAAGAATTAAAATTAATGTATGTTTCACGGGAATTTTGGAATCGCTGTCTAGTTTACTGGAAAGGAAAGGCTGATCTCTTCGACAGATATGTTTTTGGACTCAGATATAAGTTCCTCAGGTAATGGAAGCTTTTTCAGGTTAACGTGGGACCAAGGTTCGATGGGACCATCTTTAGCAGCCTGAAATTAATTGCATTTAATTGTTTGAAAGGATTATTCATTGTTAATCAAAAAAGTTACAGATGATTGGATTGACTCCCTGTTCATTTCTTCGTTATGCGTGAAACTTCTCGTCCAAAGCGGGGGTAATTGCGAAGTGCTAAACGTAACTAGGCCCAACCAGAGAACAAAAATAAGGAAGCCTGAGCCTATTAACCATTTTAACGTTTTAGAGCTGAGGAAGAACATGACGACGTAACTTTAACTTAACCAAACCAGAGACTAGACAAAACTACAAAAGCGTCGACTAATCAAATATCGACAGAATTTTTAATACCCGCATCCCATATAATTTAACGATTGACACTATTCGAAATTGTTCGAAAAAACGTCAGAGCAACAAATGGTCTACATACTTTTATAAAATTCTTATTTCTTCACAGTATTACGAACACGTGAGATGCGAAACGCAAAAATGACTACAATTGCGTTTGGCGTTTATAATCCTTACAAGACCTTTTCAATGACTAATAAAACTAGAAAAATAACCAAGTAAGGTAGTGATAAATTGACAAAGTTATGAGAAATAAAACAAAAATTAGTGTACAGTACATTGCTGCTTCGTGGACGCCATTAATCAGAATACAGTGTCGACACAAATCGAACAACATTACACATTAGCGACTAATTACGATAATTGTGTATCCCGTACCTAGCAGACGACCCTTACGAATATTCGCTTTTTATTCAGAAGATGTGTTGGCTTCTTACTAAGGATATTCACTAAGGAAATCTACAGGCTATCGGACAATATATCGGATTATAGTTGATATCTGACAAGCTTATTGCTATCAGACAGGTCAGAAGGTGAGCTTGAGAGATAAGACGTTCCTACGAAGAGCATTATTGTGAAAATTATATTTAATATGTAACGAGAGGAAAAAGAAAAGGATTTATAACTCACTATTTATAGATTTTTACACGGTGAAATATGGATTTAGATGAAAAAAGACGCTCCTTTTCACTTTTTAAGTGATTCACGAGTTTCGTCTAGAGCATCTAGATAAGTTACAGTGTACATATTTCTTAAATGAAATAAAATTCAATTTTCTTGTGCAAATTTCTTCGCAAATTTCATGCTTTTTCGCACACTTTTCGAATAATTGCGCCTTTTTTTTGGCAGTCACATTTCACCAATATGTTGAAACGTTTCGCGTTTAGGAAACCGTAAGCTATTACCACCTACCGACGGTAGCCTAGACTAGGGTTTACATCCCGTTTCCATATAGTTTTTCCGTTCGGTAAGTTAAAACGAGGAAAAATAAAGTAATTTATTGTCCCCTTACTTGTAAAATGTATCTTAATAGAAGCATAACTAATGAAAACTAATTATTGAAAGAATTGCATAATGGCAAATACCATTGCGTAGCAAAATTGTACACTTTTAAAAGAGTGGTTTTATTTTAGTTGACAAAAATAACTCATCACAATGTCTCAAGTAGAAATGCCATTAATTCATTCATTTTAATTTTCTTAGGAAGCGTCAACCATGGGCGAGAATTCGGGCAATCACTATGCAGGGGGCTCGGTACCTATGGCCATTGAAGGCCGTGTGGGTAACGAAAGGCAGCGTTTATCAGGCATGAGTCCTGAAGAGCGTGCTTGGCGCAAGCAATGGTTAAAAGATCAAGAGTTGTCCCATAACGAACCTCGTATTCCTGCCAATTACTACCAAGAGCGCTACAACCCAATCCGCCGCTTCTACCGGTACCCTTTAGATGCCTTGTTTAGCAAACTCGAACCTGTATTGGGCTCCAAAACGATTTACGCGCGTTACTGGACTGGCAAAGCATTATTGGCGGCCTTCTCAGTCTACACCATAGCGTATTACTTTAAATACAACGCCCACGTAAGCGCTAGAATCTTTAGAGCCTTCTGAAAGCTTCTTAAACTCTATTATTTCTATTAAAACTCGTATTTTTTTGTAGGATTGGACCCGCGTGAGAGGCTGGCGAGTCATCCAATCCAAAACTGCCGTTTACCCCGGCGATCCTCGTTTCCCCGCTGTCACCAACAAGAAATCAGACGATTATGTAGATCATGGCTTCAAATCCTCGCCTTTATATAAATAAAACATATATACTGGGTAGGAATGCAGTGTTACTAAGGAGCTATAATGTAAAATACAAAGAATTGTAGAAACAAAATAAGTTGTTAAATTCACTCACTTTTATTATTAAACCCTTCAAATTCGTTAATCATAAACAGAAATTCAAAATTTTCATGATTTTGCTTTTTTGTCTTTTAGTGCGATAACATAGCGTTGGGCGACCATCAGAGGGGGTGAGAATCCATCTGCATAAGACGAGTCCTCAAATAAGACTTGATACTCTTCGGTGTGATCGGCAGGTAAAGCGTTGACTACGGCTTTGTAGAAACATGTGGTTTGTGGATAAAGGGCCATTACTGTCGCTCCTTTGCTAAACAACGCTTTAGAATCAGTTTCAGGGTTGGCTCTGTACAAAGGAAGGGGGATTACACGTCGTCTTGATAAGGCATGTCTCTCTTTCTGTTCTTCATCAATGTCGTCGACTTCATAACGCCCTGAACCTGGCAAATACGTCACAACCTCCGCCAAAATCCAATTCTCATCGCCGTCGCTGGATCGCACCAACGCAGCGACCATATCGCCGACTTTGGCTATATAAGAATGATCGGCTGGAATGCAACCACATAAGGGAGGTGCTTCTTCTCCAACAGGACTCACCCATAACGGTAAGGTTTGGGCAGATGTTTGGAGCATCTTCATTAACGCTCCACGGCGAATCGTTTCTTTATTGCCTGCCAAACGAGCGTTTATGCGACGTTCGTTTCGTATCGCGCGGATTTCGTAGATTTTGGCCAACGCCGAGCGAACTAATTCTTCATCCTGGCGACAATCGCTTAAGGTCGAGGTGTATAATGTTTTTAACTTGGATTTGTAGTAAGAGGCGTTTTTCTCATCGTTTTGCAGACGTTCTTTGGTTTTCGCGATTGTGTTTAACGTAGGTTCATGTTTAGCTCGCTCCTCATGGATTTGTTTCACTAGCTGTTGAACAGCTTTCAAGCGATCCTATTAGTGTACAAAAACCGGCGTTAATTAATTTATTTGATCAAGTTAACATATAAAAACATAAACGAAATTATCACGTAAATTATTGGTATTGCTTTGACGGAAGAACACTAAGGACTACAGGAAGAAAGCCGTGCAAGGAAGATCCTAGCTCTAAGCAATTAATTAGCGTACGTTTTAAGCTTAAATTAATGGAACGTTTTTAGACAAATAAATTATGGAAAAATGGCATCCATAAATAGTAGAAAATTACACATTTAAATCGCCAAAAATGCTTAAATTATTACACAAAATAAATGCTAGAAAACTACACATTTTAAATATTACGAAATGGCGAAATAAACAGTATAAAATTAACAAAATTTCCTAGAAATTTATGAAATTTCCAGAAAATCAATAAATATTTGAAATGATACTTGACACACGTTAACATGGGTTGAAGTGTATTCCAAAATAGCAAAGTAAATAGCAGAGAATAACGCAATTTAATAGAAAATTTAAAAGAAAATTTAATAGAAAATAACAAACGCCAATTATCACTGCCACACTTGGTATTACAGTGGAACCCGCTTATAACGATGGGCTCGGGACCGGACAGTCGATATCGGTATAAGCGGAGTATCGGTATATCAGAACTTGCCTATACATAGGGGTTAAAGTTCTTCTGCCGATCACTCTGGACATTCTCCTTGTCTTTTTTAATTTGCGAAATAACTGATTGTGCCACACCGAACTGCATCGCGATTGAGTCTTGTGTTTGATTGTTTTGCAGTAAATTTAAAACTTCCACGTGTTGGGCGAGTGTTAGTGTTTTCCTCTTTTGGTCCATCTTTGCTTCAAAATTGTCAGCGCTGAACTGAACATTGCCAACGAGAGAGGTCGGAGGTGAAAAGTGGTGATAGCTAGTTACGTCCTGTTTTGAAAACCTGTTACAAGTCATTCTTTCCAGGGAATTACTGACACCCCTTTCAGGGCTTAGGTATTAGTGTCATCGATATGTCAAAGGGCATCGGTATATCCGGGAATCATTAACCATTGCCAAATACCCCATGGGGCTTCCAAATTATATCGGTTAATGCGAATTATCGTTATAAGCGATATCGGTAAAACCGAATATCGTTCTCATTGGGCTAAATGGGACTAAAACGGGACCGTAAGTTTTGTATCGGTATAGGCGGGTTATCGTTATATCCGATATCGTTATAAGTGGGTTCCACTGTATTTGCGTGGAGGAAAACTAGGGACTACAGGAAGAAAGAATAAGTGCAATGAAAAATTAGATCTAATCTATTATAATTAATCAGAGTATACTTTAATTATACAGTATTAATAATGCTTACTAACGAACGCAAGCTAAATAATTTAAGACTAAGAAAGTAGAGACAGAAAACAGCAAGGAGCAAGCTTTAATTATAAGAAATTACTTGAACTTGTTGTGCAGCAACATCAAACGACATCTTTGGCAACTTCAATAGGAGTTTAATCTTCAAAACAATGAAAGAATTAGTCCACGAGCTAATTCTAAGATTTTTACCAAATAAGCAGGAGTTTTCTGCCTGAAGTAGTTTGCGTGTTTATTTACTTTTACTGTGTGTACTGTGTGCTAAACCAGCCAATAGAAAACGTCGGTTTGAAGAAGCAAAAGCATGGTCGAAAGTCTCTGGAAACACTCTTTAGATGTCCTCCTCGTCGGAGCATTTCACGTCACTCGGATTACCAGTTCTTGAGCAAATGTTTTGATCGTGTTAACTGCCAAGTTTTACGGCGTAATTTCACATGAAACGCGTATCCACAATGTGATTCTTGTACAGTGTTAGTTAACCTTTGCTTGTTGTGCTCAAATCGGGCAATTCGCAAAAAAAAATCTGGGATTATTTCCCATTTTTTGAGCATTTTAACTTCCTTAGTGCTTCTCATTCCCATTTCCCAGCCTTGTTTAAATTCCTCCTATTTTGTTTAACGATTAGAACATCAACTTTACCACAAAAACTGCATATATAGTGCATCTTCAACGTTTAAAACCGTTACTTAATTTACTAAACCATTGAATTTCCTTTTTTATAATTTATAAATGAGGAAAGTCGCATTTGGAAATTTTTCCCTTTTCCATTAAAATAATTCCTAACGTCTATCGGCTCCACCATGGAGCTAACGTTATTTCTTATCCCCATTCTGCTCATTTCCGTGGTAGCGTCACAAGAAGGAAAATCCAGATTAGGTAAGTGAGCAGGAAAAAAACAATTTATTTTGAGACCCGTATTTGTATTGATCGCCTCAGTCTAGCACCCCGAAAGAAGACGAGCATTAAGGCTATGATTAATGACTCCTTGGGTTCTAGGGATTCTTAGCCACACCCAGCGATTCTAAGAAACCCCCCTTTTTAGTCCCTCTGTCATCAGTCAGGTCAAATCAGGTCAGCCTAATTGAAATTGCGCCCACACAAAAGTCTAGCGAAGACTTGTAGCGTCACGTGTTTCCAAGCTCCGCCTACTTTGTCAACCTATTGATCGGTTTCTTGGAGCCGTTTTGATGACCCCCCTCAAGATTAGCTTACTTAAATACCTGGTATTGCCTCAAAGAAAAGCAAAAAAATAAAAATAAAAAAATAATTCGAGTTTATTTGCGAAGACAAAAGTCTCTTAAGTTGCCAAGAATGGAGGTTTTTCATTGTTGGGAAGGTCTGTAAAGAAATTCGTCACCGAAAAGGTTGTGTGTTTGCGTTTCTGGAAGTGAAAAAGGGGGATGCTAAGATGATAGGGAGGAAGGGGAAGACGGCCGCCAGACCGGCGCCGAGGTCCATTAGCAAAACCAACGTATTATTTAAGGAAAAACTTAACGGTCGCCTCCTAAAAGCTGGAAGGGGCAATATAATTGCCCAATCTCGGAAATTTTAGACAAAGGGAAAAATAAAAGCAAAAAAAAAATGGAGGGACAAGATAAGATTTTATAGCCTTCTCCACTTCCAAAATATATGCGTTTTCTTACTTTTCATTTTCTTTCTCTTTCTTCTCTCGATAAAATAAAAAAAATCCCTTTGACAAATAAGGGAAATTAGACAAGAAGAATACATTAAGACCCGTAAGACTGACAACCAGCCCCACCCATACGACTCCGCCCACTGCTCCATTGGGAACCGGTCCGGATTGCGGCTGTAGTGCGTCGGAGGTTAGCTGCTTGGTGCCATCCACGAATTCCAGCAATGTACCTGCAGTGCACACGACAAATTGTAAGTCCATTTAACAAAGAGAAAAGTATTATAATTATTACTATTAAAAATAATAATTATAACAATAAGTAGTATTAATTAATTAATCATAAATAGTATTGTTATTAATTAAAAATAACTATTATTTAATATTTTATTATTATTTTTATATTTTATTTATTATTATTATTTCATAATAATTAGTATTATGCTGTTACTAATAATAATTATGTTTGTAATAGTGATAATACAAGTAAAAATTATTATTACTAGCTATTAGTAATTAGAAATGAATAAAAATAAATATGTAAGTAAAGTTAAGTAGGATATACTTGCATGTTAGACGAGGAGCTGAGGTGCATGAAAAATGAAATTTGAGCACACCTATGCTTTTTTCTTAAGTGATGCAAGGAGGTTTGGGAAGACGATCGGGTTCCGAGGGATTTTTAAGATTTTTTAAAATGATTTTTTTTCCTTTTTTATGATGAGCGGAGTGAGGTAAAAGTAACCTGAGATCACAAGCTTTGGAACCGCGGTATGATGGTAGACTATAAAGTTGCCGCGAAAGCCGTATAATTTAATCGGATTTTTCTGAAATGAATTCTAGCGAACTTTTATTTCACATTTTCAAGTAATTCCTCTTAAAAGAACGTTAAATCGACTTAAACTCGAATTTCGTGTGGCTAAATCTAGACAACTATAAGTATTGTTAAAATAGTTGCAATTTATAACATCAAATCAACGTAGAATCGCTAGACTAGCGTTGAGTGGTGCTTCTATAGCTACGTTACCTCACGATAGCACTTGGGAACCAAGAAAGGTTCTGATGTCGAAAGCGTAGATTTTTTTTCAAAACGTTCCTGACAGTAATGTAGGTAATGTGAACCCGAAGGACTTGCGAAATCCACTTTTCCGATTTTCGCCTTCATTAATTTGAAAAGTGCAAATTAGTTTTTGATCTACGCGAAAAAAAGCGAAATCGCAAATTTGGAAAGTGTCATTCGGTACTATCATTTGAGCGTATTTTTCAAAAAATGTGTACAAATTGAGTATGTGGTTATAAAGTTATTGTGCGCGCCGTTTCATGCGCAGTAGCCATCGCGTCCATATACAATCATACGATACCTTGCGCGCTATCTAGCGATGGCTTGAGTTTAGCAAGCTAAGCTACATTTAAGCCTTAAGTTAAGGTGTTAAATTTATTAATCATACTTGAATTATGTTAAAAGTTGAGTTTTTCATAAAAACTGAGTTGAATTCTATAGACGAATGTCGATGTATACCGCAAGTGTGGAAATGCGATTCTTCGGCGGTTTGTTTAGCCGGTGAGGAGTTTTGCTCCACGACAGCTCCTCTAACGGACCCTTGCTCCTTCGTACGATGTCCGGGTGCGGGGCCTGAACCTATACAAGAGTCACCTTGTATTAGCGTGACTCAACTCTGTGACGGCGTTTCGCATTGTCCCGATCAGTCGGACGAAGAAAAATGCCGTAAGTAGTTAAGCTGTTCGTTCAGTTGATGATTGGGTCGTATCATATCGGGTTAATCATTGTAGCGAGGATATTTTGTGGCGCACCGGGTACGTATCGGTGCAGAAGTGGGGACTGTATACTCACCGGCTGGGTGTGTGACGAAGACGTTGATTGTCCAGGCGGCGACGATGAAAACAATTGCACGGTAAAGTAACGTTGTGTTAGGATCAGGGCGGATTTCCTAGGGTGTTGTACCAATGTGTGGTTGTAGGTTATCGGCGAGAAATGCGATTCGAATCAACATACGTGTCTCTCCGGGCCGTGCATACCAGCAGACTGGCGTTGTGACGGCGACGTGGACTGCAAAGACGGTAGCGACGAGTCGGGGTGCGCCCAAGTGAGCCAGGATTGCTCGGACGAGAAGTTCCTTTGCACGAGTAACCATTGCATCCAGAATGTCTTCCGTTGCGGTAAGTGCAAAAAGTTGTGGGTCTTGCTAAGGTCGAAGTCCATTTGGAAAGGTCCAAACGCGTCTTTTCATTGATCCACAGACGGCAAAAACGATTGCGGGGACTTTAGCGATGAGGTAAACTGTGAGGCGCAGCGCTCTTCCGCTAGTCCGCTGGCGGAATGTGGCGAAAACGAGTTTCGTTGTCCGGAGGGTACTTGCATCCAGGCGAAGTGGAAGTGTGATACCGAGAAGGACTGCGAAGGTGGATTAGATGAAGCGGACTGTGGACCACTGACTTGTGGTCCCAATCAGTTTTCCTGTACCTCTCCTCCGGCATGTATCGCCGTTTCTTGGGTAAGTTCATATGCCTGAGGCATTCTAAGGTTTTGATGGTGGTTTTGTGAGTCCTGTCCAACCTTTTGCATGAGCAAGGTCCGTTTTCCCACATTTTGCATGAGCAAGGTGTTTTATCCGGTCGAAGAAAAGAGGTAATAAGCTTGGATTCGTTTGCGTTAGGTATGTGACGGTGAGAGTGATTGCGGAGATGGGGCAGATGAGGAGCATTGTACGGAAGTCTGTACCCCGAACGAATTCGGCTGCGGAGGTAACGGTACGCACCGTTGTTTAGCCGTGTCTCAGGTCTGCGACGGGGTGTCCCAGTGTCCCAACGGCGAGGATGAAACAGACTGCGTTGTATCCACTACCTGTCCTCCGGACTCCCCTTGCTCTCAGTTGTGCGTTCTTAGTCCCAACGCCAGCCATCCAGTATGCGCCTGCCGGCCAGGTTACCACCTAGCATCAGACAACCGTACTTGCGAAGACGTGGACGAGTGCGCGTCGCTCGACCTCAGCGGTTGCTCCCAAACTTGCCTTAACATCGTGGGCAGCTTTAGCTGCCAGTGCAGCGAGGGATACATCCTCCGTCCGGACGGAAGGTCTTGCAAAGCGTTGGGTCCGCCAGTCAAGCTGCTGTTTGCGAATCGTATTGATATCCGCCTCCTGGCGCCGTACGAGGACGAGTATACCGCCCTTTTGGACAACCTGCAAAACGCTATAGCGCTGGACTTCCATGCGCAAAACAAGTACGTGATTTGGTCCGACGTCAGCTTGGATGTCATTCGCCGGGCGGCCTGGAACGGTTCTTCCACTACCGATATCGTGTGGTGGGGCTTAAAGTCCCCTGGCGGTATTGCGATTGATTGGGTCCACGACTTGTTATTCTGGACAGACTCTGGGAGCAAAAGAATCGAAGTTATTTCGTTGGATAAGCCGGTGGCTGTCAGAAAGACGCTATTGTGGGAAAACGTGCAAAAGCCCCGAGCTATTGCGGTTCACCCGGGAATTGCCGCGATCTTGTGGACAGATTGGGGACCCTCAGGTCCGCGTATCGAACGCGCTGATATGGACGGTTCCAACCGTGCTCTGCTGATCACTAAGGTAAGGAAGAAATCGTAATAGCATAGCTTGGGTTTGGAGGCAAAGAGGTCTATTGCGAGCGTTTTCTGGTAGGATATTTACTGGCCGAATGGGTTGACAATTGATTACCCGGCTGGTCGATTCTACTGGGCTGACGCGAAAAATCACGTTATTGAGTCGTCTTCCTTGGACGGTACGGGTCGGCGGAAAGTTATGGAACGGGGCCTGCCGCATCCCTTCGCCATTACTGTATTCGAGGACTCGTTGTTTTGGACCGACTGGCACACTAAGAGTATTCACGAAGCGCACAAAGTAACTGGAGCCGATTACCGTGTCGTTCGATCTCAGCTCCATTTTCCCATGGACATCCACACGTTGCACCCTTTAAGACAACCCAACTACAGAAATCGCTGTGGCCATGACAACGGGGGTTGTTCACACTTGTGTCTTCCCAACAGGTAGGTTACCTTTTAGTACTACTGTTGGCTATTTCCCAAGGTTTAACTGATGGACCTTACGTGTTTCGCTGGGTGAGTAGCACGAGCTACATCTGTACATGTCCGCCCGGTCTGTCGCTTCTCGCGGACGGACGAGCATGTTCAGAACAACCAGGGGACTTGCTGATCTTTACGCAAAAGACAGAGATACGCATTTTGCCTCTACCACTGGCGAACGCGAGTTCACCCAACGCAGCCGATTCCATCGATGCAGTGCTGCCGTTATTTGGAGTCAAGTCGGCCGTAGCTTTGGACTGGGACTTGGATACACAATCCATTTTCTGGACTGATGTCGAGTTAGACGTCATCCAAGCCGCGTACTGGAACGGCTCCGCCCAAAGTAAGTTGATCGCTACAGACCTCGAATCCCCGGCGGGACTGGCTGTGGACTGGGTCACCAGGAAGCTGTACTGGACGGACGCTGGCACACAACGAATCGAAGTTGCCAATATCGATGGAACCATGCGTTGTCTCTTGATTTGGGAAGGGTTGGATAAACCACGGGATATAGTGGTTGATCCAGTAGGTGGGTACATGTACTGGAGTGACTGGGGCACTATTCCAAAGATAGAGCGGTCGGGAATGGATGGAAGCCGCCGAACCGTCATCGTCAGCGCTAACTTGACTTGGCCAAATGGATTAGCGATCGATCATGAGGTAACGTATCGTCTTGGCGAGATGTCTGTTAAGGATCGTGCTGGTTTTGATACGGGGTGACTTAAGGTATTATTTTGCCCTAGAATGAGCGTTTGTACTGGGTCGACGGTGGCACGAAATCTATCGAGTATGCTAGTTTGGATGGCCACAACCGTACGGTGTTAATAGGTGTCGATCTACCACACCCGTTCGGCTTGGCGTTGTATGAACCCATGTTGTACTGGAGTGACTGGACCACCGCTTCCATTCACACTGCGCACAAGCTGAACGGCGGTAAACGGAGCGTAATACGGGGAGACTTACACGAACTGATGGACGTGCGAGTCTACCACCGTCAGCGTTACGCGGTTCCGTCCCTTTGCCAAGCACAAAATGGAGGATGTTCCCATTTGTGCTTACTGGCACCCATGCCGCAATCGCACTCGTGTGCCTGCCCCGTAGGTCTCCTGCTCCAGAACGACGGGAGAACGTGCGAAAAGGCGCCATTAAAATCCTTAGTTTTTACACAACGCACAGCACTACGCCGTCTGAGCCTCGACACGGCCTATCGCGTGGACATTGTCTTACAGCTACCGGCTCAGAAGAACGCAGTAGCGTTAGAAGTGGATGCTATTACTGGTAAGTCGAAGATCTTCCTTTCTTGGGTCGGGTGGTTTCTAAGTGTTGACTTGCCAGGCCTCGTGTACTGGTCAGACACCAGTTTCAACAAAATATTCCGGGCCCAACCGGATGGCTCTGATTTTGAGGTATTGGTGGAGCACAATGTGGAAATGGTGGAAGGCTTGGCGTTGGACTATACTACCGGCAACTTGTACTGGACTGACGGTGGTCGGAAGAGTCTGGAGGTATACGATGTAAGGCGAAGGCTGAGGAAGTTGCTGTTTTACGACAAGCTAGACAAACCAAGAGGTATCGTCTTGCATTACGGTCGATCCTGGATTTTCTGGAGCGACTGGGGTAAAGCGGCCCGTATCGAGGTGGCCGACATGGATGGTAGTCGTCGACGTATCCTCCTGGACAAAGACTTGGGTTGGCCCAACGCATTATCGCTCAGCGGCGAGGTCCTCTACTGGTGTGACGCCCAGAAGCAAGTCATCGAGAGCTTCGACCTGAATCGCAACCGGCGGCAGTTGGTGGTCAAGGGATTGCAACATCCATATGGTATTGCGGTCTTGGAAGGTAAACTGTATTGGAGCGATTGGGAGAGCAAAGCTTTGCACAGAGCAGACACCAACGGTGACAACCACAGAATTCTCCGGTCCAATCTTGCCAACATCATGGATTTGAAAGCTGTCGTCCACGTGGTAAGTAACATTCTGCCGCTAGATGTCAGGAGCTTCCTGTCCTTCTGAAATTCTGTCTAATGCTAAGACCGGCAGTATTATAGGTTCTTACGTTAACCTTAAACCTTTTATAGGAAAAGAGTGTCCATGGCGACATTTGCGATAACAGTCCTTGTTCGCATTTCTGCTTGAGGGCTCCTGGTAGCTTGGGTTACCATTGTGCCTGCCCCACGGGTGTTCTTTTCGAAGACGGAAGGGAGGACTTGTGCCAAGATGGGCCGCAAGCCTTCTTGCTCTACGCGACCAGAGACACGCTTTCACGCATCTCACTCGATACCCCCGAGCTGTCGGATGTAGCGTTGCTCGTCCCAGGTGTTCACAATGCCATCGGGGTTGACTTCTATTGGGTGGGCAAGCGGTACTTTTACACCGACGCCTACTTGGATGTCATTCGGTAATGTTTTTTGTTGGAGATAAAAAAACAATACTGACTAAGTTTGTTGTAAATGTAACTTGAAAACCAGGAGCGTCGATGCCAGAAACTTGTCTGACGTGCGGACACTGGTAGCGAGCAATTTAACGACGCCAGATGGCCTGGCGGTTGATTGGGTAGCACAGCATCTGTACTTTGCAGATGCCGGCCGGAATGTCTTAGAAGTGTCGGATTTGGAGGGTCGGAAACGCAAATTGCTCATTGACACGGGACTGGATGAGCCTCGGGCTGTGGCTTTGCATCCTGCTAAAGGGTGAGAAGATTTGTGTTAGAATTGTGGTCTGGTCCATCCGTTGATTAAATCCATCAAGCTCAAACGCTTTGGGAAATTGGTGGAAGCTTTTGCGACCTCAGTTTCTTTTTTTGTTTGTTTTTGGCTGCGTTTGCTTGTTCTGCGACCTAATCTTCAACGATTTACTGGGTGACAATTAGGTTTCTCTACTGGAGCGACTGGGGTCAGGCTCCGAAAATCGAAAGATCGTATCTTGACGGGTCTGGTCGGGAAGCCATTATCACCTCGTTCCTAGGCTGGCCTAACGGACTCGTCATAGATCTGCAAGCTCAGCGACTTTACTGGGCCGATGCACAGACCGATCGTATCGAGACGTCCAATCTCGACGGGAAGTTCAGAGTGATCCTCCTGCAAGGGGTCACACACCCTTTTGGTCTGACGCAGGTTAGTTATTAACACATGCGTAAAGCGCTTAAGTTTGTATTGAAACTAAAATGGTGCATGGTTAAAGTTGGGAGCATATTTGTACTGGACGGATTGGCGAAGTAAATCTATCGAGCGAGTGGACAAGGAAGGAGGCGATCGCACCCTCTTGCGATCGGGTTTGGATGGTCTGATGGAGATCCGAGCCGTTTCTCCATGGCGCCAAACGGGTTCCAACCCTTGCGCTCCGGCAGAAGGGTACGGCAACTGCTCTGCGTCTCAATTGTGCCTCTTCCGCTGGAGTTCCCTCGTTTGCGCCTGTCCGGATGATAGGAGCATCGGAGCGTGCATCCCAAGTATGTCTGAATATGGGGGGATGTAAAAGGGAGAAAAAACACGCTTTTTTTGTATCCTCCAAAAGATACCGTTGAAATATCACTCCCTGAGGAGCCAGAGAACCCTAAAGCAAATGAGGGTTCAAGGAGTGGTGGTGGGACGGTCGCAGGAGGTGACTTGTTGACAGACCACAAAACGTACGACTCCGTACCATACTTCTTGCATCCGTCGCTTTGGGTCTTGGTGGCCATAGCCGTTGTTTGTATTTTCGTTTTAATCGTTATTATGACCGTTCGCTGCCGTCGGGTTCCCGAAGGCAGTGTCGCTGGATGTTGCGGGTACACTTGGAAGTCCCATGTGGGCAACTCAGCCCCCGTAAGCGTACTCACCTTCGCTAACCCCAATTACAGTTCCTCGGTTCCGGACGTGGTGGTAGCCGAGAAGAAATCCTTTTCATGGCACCGATGGAAGTATGATAGAACCCAGGTGAGAAGTGTTATGATTCACGGTATGATCCTGTTGGGGAGTCTTAACACGAGGCGACTTATCAAGGCTTTTACTAATCGCTTTGGGGGTGTACAGGAACGCGTCTATGATCTCCAGGAAGACAAGCAGAGTCAGCTGGAAGCCGCGGCTTTAATCAGCTACCCGCAGCAACCCGAACCTGAGCCCGACTCCAGCTCCACGACGAGTCCCCCTCCCACGCCGCCGAATCGGACGGACAGTGCGGAGTGACGGAGGACCTGAGGCAAAACATGTGATATAGCGAAGGGATCATTCATTTTTGACAGCAGCGTGAGAGAAAAAGAGGAAGAGAGGGAGAAGAAAGGCGAACTTTAGATTTTGTACATATTTAGTATTTGGGATATTTATATGTGAGGTTTTTGAAACAATTTTAAAAGCGATGTATCTCCAAGGCCGTGCCAAAGTTTGACAGTTTACAAGCTCATCCTTCCCTCTAGCGGTAGTGTTCCAAAGCACATTGTTTGTTGATAAAGGCTTTATACTTTTAGAAAAGTAAACACAAGAAACGAAGGAAGCATCATATTGATAGAACACAACCATGCCGCTTTACATGATCTCTGTAATTATTATTTACCTTGTGCTTTTATTCCATGTTGCTGACTAACGTTGAGCGGTTCGTCCTGGAAACGACCTCTATATTGAACAGCTAGTCCCTATGTTTCTATTTTGAAAAAAAACGGTATTGTAAGCTCATGAACAACCAGACACAGTGGGTGAGTGACTGGCCGCGGAATGTTTTGTGCTCAAATTTTAACGCAGAAGAAAGAGAGAGAACGATAGTATGTGAGGGAGAGATAAAACAAACTGAATCGTGTAGGCAGTCATGTTTTTCGAGAAACGTTAACGTTTAACATTGTCTGTTACGTTGGGGTCATTTACAATAAACGAGAGGACGTGTCACATTATGGTTTTGTCCCACCAGGGATCTTGTTGAAAGCTTCCTCATTTTTGTCTTATTTTCCGTTGGTCGCGTGAAAGGGGCGCAGGTGTGCTGCTCCGCGGTGACGTCTGCCCAAAAAGGCTCCAGGTGGTTCAGTACCAGTGATCCGGATTTACTTCAAAAAGGGACCGGGAATGGATCGGGGGACGCGGAGGACGCTCGGCGGGGAGTAAATGGTGTCACCTAGGAATGTTCATTGTCTGTGCTTTAATACGTGGTTGGCTTGATAAGGAGACTTGGCTACGGAGACAGAAAAATCATATCGCTTCATAACGCTCCATTGCTCCATTCCCCCTTGCTTCTTCTTGGAACGAAACGAATGTTCAGCTGAGGAGAGGGACAGGGACAGTGGATCTACTCCCCTTGGCTTCCTCCTGGAACGAAATGAATGTTGAGCTGTAGGAGAGGGACAGGGAACAGTGGGGTTAGAAGATGAGAGAAAGGAGGACGAGGAGGAGGACGTCTGCTGTTCAGTAGACCAAGTGCGAGCAAACATCATCAGAGGCATCCCCCTTTGCCTTTTACGATCCAATGTGTCAATATTGACTCCGATCTCCGGCTTGGTTCCAAAAAGTCGAATCTTCCTTTTTTCCTTTTTTTTTGCTTGATCCCCGAGTCGTCAAGAAGAATCTCGGGTATAAATAGTTCGTCCTGATGTACAGTACCCACGTTAGCTGTGGGACGAAAATTGATCCTTTCTAAGTCTCTTGCTTTAGGGCGGGTTGCGTTGGTGGGGATAGAAAGAGGGAGGGAGGGACGCAAGAGAGTGAGTCCGTCAGATTTCATGATAAAAACCCCTTTCATGAATCTGAAATCCCTCAGAATGGCTGCGGCATACACTTCTTTCTTCTTGGAAACATCTTTTCCAGCATTATGATCCCCTTTTTCAGGAACAGAAAGGCGATGAAGGGAAAGAGAAGAAGAAGACGAAAAAAGTCCCCACCGAACGCAGTCATCGATCCTTTGACATATAAGTATGGAATGCGTGGTGTTGCTGGAACAAGGCCGTGAGACGTAAAGCCCACGACGAGGAATGTATATGAAGTGTCGAAGTCCATGCTTAAGACCCCGGGCTCGGGCGCCGCTCTACTTACTACGCCATGCGCACCAGCCCTCGTAATCCTTTAGTAACTGTCATTAAACGAGAAGACAGGGGCCGACAACAAGGGAGAAAAAAGGACAAACAACCCGAAAAACGGCAGGGTATAGCCTTCCTTAAAACTTTTCCCCCAGAATGGTCTTCCATCGCCAGAAGGGCGGCGAAAGAAACAGGAGTAACCTACTCTACTGAGGAAACCCACTCCCGGGAAACGCAGTTTAGTAGAGTCTGTTTAGAGTCAGGGAGTCAGAATGATGGATAGACGCCAGCGTCCGTCCCGGACATTTCTGATAACAGGCATCGGATGTGCACCAGCTTCTACTTCTGCCCTCCGAGTCCCTCCGTTTCTTTTCTTTTAAATGGAACCAGCCAGTTCCCCCAAATTGTCTTAAAGATTCGATTAACTAAAAGGACCCATGCGAAGTTTGCCAAATGAGCCCAGATTAATCAAAATGAGCCCAAGTGAGCCAACATTTTAAGCCCAATGGGATGGGTGGTTTTGGAGCCGTCGGGTTTGAAAACAACCGAGGGCGGACATGGGAATTACTAGAAACATTGGAAAGGAGGAGTTAACGCTGCAGAAAGGGAAACCAAAGATTTTATCGACTGCCTAATCGCCTTGTCATTGTAGAAAGAAGAGGCTCCCGTCCGCTTGGTATGCTCATGTTCATCGCCAGCTTTTGTTTACGTCATCGTTTCGCAAGTTTAGTTGTCCTTTTGGCCTCCCAAGCACCACTTCTCGACATTACCCCACCAGTCTTCTTTCCCTTCTCCACTTTTTGCTCGGACTCTGCGCCTGTTATGAATATCATACTTGCTCCATCAGCATTGATCGATTGGACGGGAGGCCTTAATCGGCATTTAGTACCACCCCCCTCAAACCACCCAACACCCATGTTCTTCCCTTTTATTCAACCGAACCACCCCTTCGATGACAAACGAAGCTCCAACACGGATCTGGCAGCCTTTTTAGACGCCAATCTGCGTTTCTGCCAGCGAGAGTTGAGTTACACTAAGTCTCCACCGTTTCAAACGCTATCCGCCACCATTTTCACGGTCTCCACGGTATCCGCCAGCTTTGCTGACTTTGCGCTGCAGTAATACGGGGTTAAAAGGAAAGAGGAATTCACCTTTACCCAAAACTTGAACTTACTGCCGAAGCCACTGTTATGTCGTGGTATACTCTTTTGCATCTCATTGCAAAGTCGGTCCGGAGTGCCTTTTCAAGCCTTACTGTCCAACGGCCGCTCCAGAGTAGTTTCTCCGACGTGCGAAGACGGTGAGGCCATGCATTATAAGTCGATAGGGTGTCAGATGAAGGGAGGGTGGCGAGTGTAAAGGAAAAGGACCCATTTGCTGATTGCCTTGTCTCTAGGCGCCGCTACAATGCATAACAGATATTGAGGGAAAGCAATTTCGTAATGGGATTGTTTCCTTCAAGATGGGACTCAATTTCCCTCCCAGTTAATGTTTTGTCAGTTTACAGTTTTTCACACAACAAAAATGGTAAAAATGTTCAAACTCCGATACCATAATATTGGTCTGCTTCTGGATTTTCTTAGGAACAATGTGCTGTCATTACGTTTGTCAGTTTTTCACACAACCATTTTTTTTTAATTTATCCGATACCATATCATTGTTGACCTTCTCGATTTTCTTTGTGACAGTGTGCTGTTAACGCTTTAGCAAACGGCTTTAGTTGATCCGGTCGATGCTTAGGTTACAAAGTTGACCGGTGTGGAGAATGTGGTTGGTGAATCAGCTTTCAGAATTTTGTGGGGTGTAAAAAGAAGAAGCGTTTAGGCTCAAGTCATGGTAGCGATGTCTCCTTTGCTAATCACCTCTTTGTGAGTCTTTGAAGCGCTGAATAGCGCTGCTTCCTCTTGTGTTAATGAACAATCTCGGCTCCCTCGACAGGCAGCAAATGTCTTCCGTTCATTTACGCTCCCGAAAAGGAAAGTCCCTCCGGTTGTAGCTTCCAGGTACGGAGCAAGTAACAAGTTGCCGGTTACCGTAATATCGGAGGAAGAGAGGGAAAGCGATGGGGGGAGGGTATGAACGTGTTTTAGCACCTTATGCCAGTGGGAGTTGCATAAGGCTAATGACATTATCACCCCAATATGCTTGTATGTCACGTTACCCGTCCCATCCGAACCCCGTTGGCCAAGTAATCTATAAACGGTTTATAGATTATGTGGTTAAAGATCTTGCTATCTTGGCCGTATTACCCATAAGTCAAGGCGTACTGTACTGTTCAGACAACCCTCGTCCCCCTCCCTGGAAACGTCGCAGAATGTATTGCTTACGCGTTACCGGGTAACGTTTAATGAGACCTGTTATACCCAAGTCATTTTTATTGCTCCAAAGACGACGGGTCAAAGTTTTTTCCCCCCACCATCACCACCTGCATGACTACCATCGTCGACAAATATTTTTAGTCGAAATAGAACACTAAATGTTTCTGCCGTTTGGAAAAACGGTGAATGACGTAAGGTCAGTGGGTGGAGTCCCACTTTCGGTCCACCCAACCAATCCCTGCGACCGTCTTTGGGGTTCTGGTGAGTATTTCGCTTCCGATTGCGCACCGAAGCCTTTAGGGACGAATTCCGGCAAGAGCTTGGGAACACCAACGCGGATTGCAAACGAGGTCAGCTGGTGATCCAGTCGGACATAGACGCGGAGCGGTTGGATTCTGTGACCTGCCCAAGGGGCCCCAAGGACACCACTTACGAACAGGTAACTTTCCATACTAGTGGTCTGTTAGGAAGCCACCGACCCCCCCTTTTTGGTTAGTTGCCCACGAGGTTGGAGGTTTGCAGTCGAGACTCAGTTTTAACCTGATCCTGTTGGTGACCTCCGCAGTTGACAACGAACCAAAGAGACACATAAATGGCCACTTATTTTTTACAATTCACTTCTGGTTTTAAAATTTGGTGGTACAGAGGGTACAGAGTGTACTAAGTGTAGTTTCGACCTCGACTCACCATTCGTTGATTTCTGTTCCGGGATGAGGTTTTCAATCTTTGGTTTGGGTAATTTCTTCAGAAAAGAACAGAATGCACGTATTTACTTCGCCTCGAGCATTATTCATCTTGGGGTCATTTGATAGCTGACGTCAAGATATGTTTGCCTCTAGTCAGCCTTTGCTTTGGATTCGTTTCTTTCTCTCCTGATCTTTTCTTCTTTTTTAGGTGACGTGGGCTCTAGCCGCGGTGGCATTTCTTAGTTGGTCTGCCAACGGCTGTGGCGTATTGTTGTGGCTGCATTATTGTCTGATCTGGCTTCTTGGTGTTCGAGCGGGCTCAAGTCAGAGCTCATTTCTGTCGCTATTGTGTGATCTTCACCAGACGTACTATATCTGCGCCCAATCATGCTGAGTGCACTTAAGGATAGAGCTATTACCACCTTCCGAGGGTAAGTGCGAAAACTTGGTTACCGATAAATTAACGTGAGAATGACGACAAAGTGTGTAAGGCAACAGCCAATGACAGCCGCTTGCTTGTACGGTACAGTACAGTACGGTACGTCACTTTGTGGACGGAAAGTTCTTGTGACTAAATACTTGAGAGTTCTCCGAGTGCTGATCTTGTAGGAAAGCAGAGTGAACCAAAGTTTCATCACTGGCAGCTTTGATTCTCTGCCACGGGCAGTTAGAGGGTGTCTATCCCTTACCTTGAGGGTCCAATACTGTCTTTGTCAGGTAATTATCTTCTCGCCCAATTCTAGAGAAGAAAAGAAAAACAGTCTTACTTTTTCTACCCACGTAAGAGCGCAAATTGCTTGAAATTGTCTTTCTGGGGAAACGCCAATCAATAACAATCTCCTACCATCAGTTGTGTATTTTGCTAAATGTAGCAATGATGTATTCCTGCCTCGTCCATCAGACATCAAGAGGAAGGTTGGGACGACCAAACCTTCGCACCATGTTGACCTTCTCAGATACTTTTTTGGCAAAGAAAAGTTAATCAGAAACACTTCTGGGAGGCGTCTTTGGGACAAGAAAATAGTGCATTGGAACCTCCCTCATTGATACAAATGCTCTTGCATGAGCTCTGCATGGCCTTCCTACTCAATAGTCATACCCAAAGTCTTGACTATTCAGGCCGATCTTCCTCAATCGGAAAAGAAGAAAAGCTAATCAAAACACTTCCAAGAAGGCGTCTTGGCGACAGAAAATAGTGCAATGGAACCTCTCTTAGTGATACAAACCCCTTCTGCGTGATCTCTGCATGACCTTTCCTACTCGATAGTCATACCCAAAGTCTTGACTATTCAGGTCGATCTTCCTCAGTCGGGGTTAAACAACTCTTACAACGGAATTGAAGCCCCCATCTTATCCCTTTCCCTTCCTTCCGATGGCATCCTTTATAACCCTCGCAGAAAGGGTCTTCCCGCATCTTGATGGCCCGCGGCGTTCCAGCCGGCGGCGTCCTGGCGCCCGCCAAACAGGCGCCACATTCTTCTTAGGGACTTTGCCAAAACATAGCTGGGAAGACGCTTGGGGAAGGGGGATGAGGTTATGTTTCGCCTCTTATATATCTGTCCGACAAGCAAGACTTACATAAAAAGGCTTGTAGTGACAGATTGCTGCAGCTAATCCCCAACTTGAATTGCCTCCTAAAAGCGCGTAGCTTTCTGACTGTGAGGAGGTAGGTAACTTACCTGCTGTAGTTTTGGTTTGCTGCTACTTTTATCTCTGGTTAGTGAAAGCGATGTAGCAAGTTGTTAATGATGGGGAAAACTTGACTTGGATGAATCCCAAGATGTGAGAAAAGCTTTCCTGCTGCAAAAAGCATCGTTAATCATGTTCTTTTGTTGGGTAACAAACACTCTGACCCCCTCCCCAAGGCTATACGGGAATTTGTACAGTACTTCTAGTGATATCTCTTCCTCTCCTCGAGTAGGCCTTCCACAACTCTTCTTCTTTTGGGCATCTTCCTTGATAGGAAGATGGACACTTTGCACTCCCTAGGATTAAACTTTGCAGCGATGGTCGAATTAAAGGGAGCTTATTACTGCGTTACTCAGATTCTGTGCTGCCACTACCACCGCCAAATCCAAGTTAACTTGATTTAACATTAGTGATATATGAGTTTCATCCTGAGAGTAAAAAACATTCCCGTGCTTCATTGGAGCGAAGGAACTGAAACATCCACCGGAGGCCTATTAACTGTCCTTTCGCGGCGTATACGTCTCGCGGTCAACGTGGAATAAAGTGATGCTTCATGGGGATACAAGTCGTTTTTAATATCCGGTTTCCTCTAAGACGAAACCCTAAGGAAAGATCTATCCTCCTGGAAAGTAATATCCGGTTGTCTTAAGATAAGATCTTTCTGAGCCATCGCGGCAGAAATTCGTCACCATACGTCATCGTACTGTTCACCGTCATCATACTGTTACGATCACCGTCACCTCCTCCTACGCTAAAAGTGTCTCCTTCGCATCATGTTCCACCTATCTGCATAACGATGAGGAAGATTTTGGTCTTCGTCTCATGTGGTAACATGATGTTCGAGTCGTTGAGGCATGTGATGTCATCAAGTCATTAACTCTTCCCTCAGCTCTTCATTCCTGATAATTCTATTCCATGCACGGTCAGTGTGCGGCTGATCGGGGTATAAGGGTTGGTTAGTTGGGCTGGTGGGGGAGTTATGAAGAAGAGTGAAGGGTGAATCCCCATAAATTGCCAACTGTATAGCAAAAAAGCATCCCACCCCATCGAAGTATTGATCTGTTTCTTCGACATTTAAATTCTCGACTGCTTTAGAACACTTAGGTATGTAGAGTAGAAGTAGATCGAGGGTGTATTTGTATTCATTCGGAAGGAAAACGCCCATTTCAACTGCCGTGTTAAATAGTTCCTTTTCAAATACCCGTAGCCGGCGGGTCTTGAGTGGGGGGGATGGTTTCTGGGGTAGAGCACGCAATATTTTGATTCATTGTTGTGACTTGCCTTGAGTGAAAGAGCCCGAAAGAGGGATGGTGATATAGGGTATTTCTTGTGGTCGGCTAATGATTATAGCTGACTAGGGTTTGCTCAGTCTGTGAGGGTCTCTTGCAATACTATTCAATTGCATCTTGTTTCGTCAACAATTGTTATGAAGAAGATTTACCTTTTTGAGCGTATTAAGTGTACTTCAACGAGAAACCGTCGTTGCTCCCTTAAACGGCTTGTAACATGGCTAACTTAAAGTACAGGTTTCTCAAAAATTACACATAAGACCATAAGGATGTTAAAGATGTTAAAATTAAGAATCTTAAGAATCTTAAGGATGTTAAGTATGTTAAGACCATATATGATTTTAGTCCACGTGACTTAAAACTTAATTAAGAGATATTAAGCATTTGTTTACATTTGATTGTTTACATTATAGTGTTCATAATGTTTACATTGACAACGCTGCAGCAAAGCTTGGTAATCGGTAGGAAAGGAAAGGTAATTGAAAATTATTTAAGCCTGAAGCGATAACGTTTGTTAAGCATCCTAAATGCTGACTATACTTTCCCCTTATTATTTTATTTTTTCATTTTACCCTCGAGTTGCATGTTAAATCCGTACGTGCCTTCACTCCAGCGCCTGAGATCGCGGTTAATACTTTGTGTTTGTATTTGGAGAAGAGATCAAGGACTTGAAGCCTGATAACTGCTTGTTCGCCTCGATTCGAAGTTATATAGGATATGGGAAAGAAGTATCTCTGTTCATGTCCTGAAAGACAACAAGCAAATGCAGATTGGACGAGCATGCGATCCTCCCTTGTTGTCATAGCAACTTTTCTTTGTCTGCTGAATGGTAGTACTCGCTGCACAGAGAATCGTCGGTATAGAGTATAGGACAAAGAAAAACAGTCAAGGGATAGAGCCCGCCTAAACTGAAAGGGAAAAGTCCTCTATAGGAAGTTTTTCGGGGAAACTGGGCGAATTGTCTATTATTAGTCTGTTTCTCTGATATACCTTCTTCATAGCGTCTCGTTATCCTCCGCATTGTGTGTCGCTAACGGTAGCTTTTTTCTCAGCTTCCTTTTGGCCCATCGGCAACAATGAATTTCCAACTCCTCGTAAGTGTAAAGGAAACTTTTTTGGGCTACAATGAATTTCCGCTTCTCGTAAGTGTAAGGGACTTTTGGGCTTTCGGTAGAAACGGTTGTAAAAGAGATTCAATCATGAGCCTAGAAAAAAGGATGAGCTCTTGGAGGAGTCTAGTTTAGAATTGGAACTAAGTAATTTGCATTCTATAGGTTTGATCAAAAGCAAATCAGGCTTCTCTCCCTCCCTCTCTGTCGGCGTAGTCTCTATTCTCTACGTCTGATGGTCCGCAGCCAGCTAACAGACTTTCTAAAGTGCAAGAACGTATCATGGAGGTGTCTATTCAAAAGGCGAACGCTCAGCGTTAATGGCCCATCCATCGCGGAACTCTGTCGGGAAGAAAAGCAAGCCAACCCTAGCGCAAGGCGGCACAGCAGCTTTTCCATCGTCGCCCGTGATTGTCAGGGCACAAGAGAGCTAGTGATATGGTGGTTTCGGGGGACGAGGACGGGGGAGAACTGAAAGATGGAAAGGGGGAGTTGGTGTTGGAGGACATTTTCCGTGGAGGAAATAGAAAAGAGCTTGGGAGGACGTTTTTGTGTCGTTCTCGATGCGGAATCGCTGTTCTGTAATCCCGGTGCCAGGAAATCTCTCTTTTGATGAGGTTCGCCTATCATCAGATTGAATCCAAGTCAGGCGAGCCAAACTCGAGGAGTTTTGGGAAGAAATATCGCGGGTTTGGTTTTTTTCTCAGTAATGTCTCCTTAAGTCAGTTCTCTTCACTTTTTATGGAGGGAAAAATCACAAGCTGACCAGTCCGCGGAAATGGGTCCGTGAGGGAGGATTTAGGAGCTGGAAGACTGACCGTAAGCGGATTACGCAATCATGACGGGAAATTCATTCCATAAAACCTATTACGGACGGAGGCTCTTGTTAGGCATCGTTCCCCCTCAAACATCCCCCAACCCTAGCTTTTGAATTGACAAAAACTAACTAGAAAAAAAAATAAGTTTTGAGGTAGGATCGTTTTGGATGATGGCCTTGTTGCTACCTAACGACGTGACTGAAGACAAGACTAGATGTCTGAAGCGTTCGGTGATCCGATTGGGGTCCAAAGTAAACTTGTTTCGTTGTTCCGTGTTCTTAAAGGCGGCGAACGCTAATGAAACAAAGTGGGGACAAATGATCCTCCCAAACTAATGAGACGTGCGGCAGATCTGACAGGTGCTTGATGTTAAGAGTTACAATGCAAGTACAAGTCGTACTACTCTATAAGACGCTAGTGATCCGATTTTTTTGTTGTACCCCTTATAGGAAGATTCCTTATGAAGAGTTCGAAATGCCGAAGATGCCAAAAAATCTACGGAATATTCAGCCAACTATTCCGGGGTTCGCCAAAAACGAAGATGAAAAGGGTTTCATCCAACACGAGGAACTGGGATCGCCAGACTCGATGCCCGAGTTGGAGAAACCACCCTTACGTAAAATCGACATGTACATCCGGCCGGATTGCCCCTGTTGTAACATGACCAAGCGTTACACCATTGCCCTCATGGCAAGTATAGGTAAGTACCCGCTTCTGAAGAGTGCCTCTGACCCGATTCCTAAAAGAGGTACCTAAGGAAGTCGACTTGATTCCCAAAAGAAGTACCTAGAGAAATCAAGGAAAGATCGTGAACTTCACAGAGGAGTTTGTAAGTACTTTAACCAGCTCTTTCTTCTACCAGGTTTTGTCATATCGTTTGGAATCCGGTGTAACCTAGGAGTCGCTATTGTTCAGATGATTTCAAATAGCAGCGACACTGGGGTAAGAGAGACTTGGGTTTTAATTAAAGAGACGGGGGGAGGGGTTGGGATTTGAATTGGTTGTGCTTACCAAGCGCTTTTCATTAACAGAAACCTGAGTTTGATTGGACACCTGAAACCATTGGAGTGGTGGATTCTTCCTTCTTCTGGGGTTACTTAATTACGCAGGTACCCGGAGGGTTTCTCGCATCCAAATACGCCGCCAACAAGTAAAACTCATTGTGTGCCTTGGAGAGTGTTGAAACGGGAGAGTTTGAATTGGCAAAAGGGGTTGACTTGTTCTGTATTTTGTGCAGGGTTTTCGGGACAGCAATCGCTGTTTCTGCTGCGTTGAACTTACTGTTGCCAGGGGCGGCCAAAATCAACCCGGCTGCGGTAATCGTAGTGCGAATCCTTCAAGGTCTTGTGGAGGTAAACACTTTTCCGCTCTCTTCTTCCTTTTTGGTGTTTGTAATTATTCAAAGCTAAAGATGTACGCTGAAATGTAGGGTGTGACGTACCCTGCATGCCACGGCATCTGGCGGTGGTGGTCTCCACCTTTAGAACGATCCAGGTTGGCCACCTTGGCTTTTTGCGGGTCGTACGCTGGGGCGGTGCTTGGAATGCCTCTATCGGGATGGTTGACCAACGGAGTATCTTGGCAAGCACCCTTCTATTTCTACGGTAACTATTTGGCAGAATTCAATCTAAAATTTCAAAGTGTCGGGACCTTTTGTACTTGTATCCCTAAATTTCGTCGTTTTCTACATACAGGAGTACTGGGAATCGTGTGGTACTTCTTTTGGATGTGGTTGTCCTTTGAGAAACCTTGTTTGCATCCTACTATTTCTAATAAGGAACGGATCTACATCGAAGAGTCTTTAGCTAACGTCCAATCCAGCATTCCAAATCTACGAACCACCCCCTGGAAAGCCTTCTTCACTTCCATGCCCGTCTACGCCATTATCGTCGCGAACTTTTGCCGTTCGTGGACTTTCTATTTGCTCATTATCTCCCAACCGATGTACTTCCGCGAAGTGTTTGATTTCGACATGGGCAAAGTAAGGCCGTCAAGTAACCCTAAACCTCACCTCCTTTCCTTAACTGTCATCTCTAACTAACAGGCTGGAGTACTGGCCGCTTTGCCGCATTTGGTCATGACGATCGTTGTCCCTATCGGTGGTCAACTGGCGGACTACCTGCGAACGAATAAAATTCTGTCTACCACCGCTGTACGGAAGATCTTCAACTGCGGCGGGTTCGGTTTGGAGGCACTCTTTCTTCTCTTCGTCGCCTACACTCGGAACACCACCATCGCCATCACGGCTCTGACGTTCGCCGTAGGGTTCTCTGGTTTCGCGATTTCGGGTTTCAATGTCAACCACTTGGATATAGCTCCGCGGTACGCGTCCATCCTCATGGGCATTTCCAACGGGTTTGGAACGTTGTCTGGTATGTTCTGTCCCATCGTGGTGGAATCGCTCACCAAGGAGAAGTCCGTCTCCGAATGGCAAACTGTCTTTGTCATCGCGTCAGTCATCCATTTTTTTGGGGTCGTGTTCTACGCAATCTTCGCCTCAGGCGAGTTGCAACCGTGGGCGGAGCCTCCTAGGGAAGACATTCCACCTTGGAACCCTCTAGAAGGCGCTGCAGTGGACGAAGGAACTTCCTACAATCAATCGTACATGGTATGCCACGTTTCCTATCATTTCTACTGTAGTAAATCTTATACTAGTTAAGTTTCTACTTCTACTACTTTGATTCCTAGTTTCTAGCAAATTTTCTGTTTTTTTCTTCGGCTAATACTTTGATTTTCCTTTGCTTTGGACTGCATAGGAATCATCTGGCACGAGTAACGGTAAACCACCGTCGTACGGTGCAGTCGAGGAGCAAGGAAGCTACCCAGCACCCGTGTACCCGCCCCCGGCATACCCACCCACGAACCCATTCTTGTACGGCGAGGGTCAAGCCGTCCAGCCCGCACCACAAGACCCCTACCTACACGGCTCTATCCAAGACAGACAATACTAAAAGCAATATTCCAGAGATAAATATGGATCGTTGATGGTCTGGCCTCAACGAATCATGGACGCATCATTGACACGGGAGGCCATATCAGTCAAACTTACTGTTAACTGTGGGAAACCATCGTTTGAGGTTCACAGTATGGACTGATCTCGTACGTATAGTAAACAATTTTATCCGTTTTTCAATTCAGATCTCCTCATATGTTTTGTGTTGGGAACCAATTTGTTGGTCTGTTTCCTTGTGATGACTGAATTAGTCAAAAGAACCCCATATCCCTTTTGGGTTGTTTTTTTAGGGGTATGAGGGCATTGTATTCAGTCACTGTTTTAAAACTAACCAAACCCCCTCCCTGGAATTCTTAAAGAAAAAATGAGGAAATATTGCCCGAATGTTTGTTGGCTGTTTATTGTTACAAATTGGAAAGTGGTAATAATTTGATTGGGGTTTCTCTCAGTTGCAGACCTTCTTTATCTGGTGTTATACGCAATACAGTGCTTGATGGCAACATTACAATTATGTACCCTCTTCACGCGCGTCCAATATCACCCTCTATTTAGTGAATGGTGAATTACGTGAAGTCGCAGGAAGAAAATTCAATTCTTTAGCTTCAACGTCAGAGGACAAGACCAAGACTGGTTATTACCATATGTCAAGTTTGACCGTAATCAACTCAGGGTCATATGTTATCGACTTTTACCGCCACCGCCACGGTTACTGGAATAAACAGAGTCAGTTGATCTTGGTGAAGACAATGGGACTTTAAGTTTTGAGAAGCATTTTGGTTTGACCTTTTCTGAAGTCAACATAATCTTCTTTTCCTCCCCTCCATCTTTCAGGATGTACACTGCTTATGCAGCCACTAGTAATGGCCCGTGACTAAAACTATTCCATAAGTTAACGCGTCGCGTGGGCTTTGTCTGAAATGTTCTTCATCTCAGTTTTAGGGTAGAGGTTCTTCGGAGGGACATTTGTCCGCCAAACAACTCGGCAATTGCGTGTCATCGAATCTATTTCGAGACCCCTCTTCCTTGGATAAAGCGATAAAGACCCCATCCCAACGTGTCTTATCCCGCGTCTTTTCCTTGGACAAGACAAAGGGATAGAAAACACCCGGAAAACGTGGGTGAGGAGGGTAGCCCCCGTTGTGTCGTCATCTTCATCGAGGGGAACCCTTCTCGCATCTTGAGTGCGAAGATGCTTAACCTGGCGCAGAAGAAGAAGCGAAGTAGCCTACTTGGACTCGTATTTCGTATAAAACGGTTGGCAAGCGGTGGATTCCTTTGTAGAGATCTAGTCTTAACTAAGGAATCATGTTGCAGTACAAAGTAGTGGCAGTTTTGGCCCTTGCCCTATTGTTGATGTGGGGAGGTTCCTCTGAAAGTCTCGACTGCAGGTAAAACGAAGATCTTCTTAACGAAAAACTAACTAATTAACGGTTTATATAATTTTTTTGGGAGTCAGAAAGTTCGTTTTCGCCCCCGCTTGCCGAGGTGCTACAGTTAAGCGATCTATGAATGTCGAGCCAAAGTAAAATGTCATTTGGATTGTAATCTTTTGAACGTATGATGTTTGACGCGTATTTATCCCTCTAGGAAGTTCTTTAACGAATATCCGAATGACGACAGTAACGAACAACTTGACTATGACACGGACCTTACGGCTGAGCAAAGTCGAGAGGTAAAATTGAAAAATTCAAATAAAGTAAATAATCTTATTATTCTACATAGTAAAGTTCTAAATAGATATGAACTAACCAATAAACTTATTGTTTGATTTAATTATAAATATTTAAGCCAAGACGTTATGCAAGCTTTGCAAGAAGCGCTTTTTATTGTAGAAAAGCTTTTCTAGGTTTTCAGCAGAACTGTCAAGATAATTAGAAGTCTGGAATTTTCCATTTTCAGGAGGATGTGGATGATTCCAGGCTTGCGTTGTTGAAGAGATCATTTTTCCCTATTGAAGGAGGACAGCGAATGCTTCCATTACCATTCATGAGACCTCCAGGCAAACGTACTATCACTAGGAATTGAAAACCGTTGCAACCAAGTTTGAGTTTCCCGCCTCCCGATGTCATTCTCTAGCCCTTCATGTATCGCCATCTCGTTACTTCCTACTTTAACTTTGTAGCCATACCCACAACATTGTATGACAGGTGGCAAGTGTTTAGTGATAGCGAGAGCTGATTTTGCTAGCCCAATTTTTAGTTTTGGTTTCTCTTTCCTTTTAACGATTCGAACTTCAAAATCCGCCTCATTCTTCCTGGTAATATAGCGAAATAATTTATTTGTACGAGTTTTTAACCGAGTCTTTTTATTATTGTATATAGGGTTAACGTGTGGATAGTTCTTTTCTTGGAATTTGTAAAGTGTATTGCACAATTTCCCCGTAGAAGTCCAAAGAAATGCCATATTTTCCTGATGACATTCATTGTTAAACACAAGAATTACTACAGTTTGACGTTCCATCGACTTGCATTTGCATTCTAAAACGTGCTTGCTTTGCATGTTTTTTTTACCAACAGTTTTAAAAGCAAAACAGTTTCGAGTTTGGTTGGATATTTACAATATTTAGGTGATATAACTTGAATGGTCAAAGTTCGGCTCCAGACTTTGTTTTTCGGCTTCTGGTTTGGCCATGCAACGAATCCGAGGAGGATTTGACACGTCTTTGCAAAGATGAGCACTCGCCGCGATGCATATCAACACAGTAATTCAGTTATTGCTGCAACAGGTGGAAACCATCAAGGTAAACTCTTTAGTTTTCACGTTCATTTAAGCCCTAATCTGTAAGCAACAGGAATATCCCTTAAAGTCAGCTCGTTCAGGAGTATTTTGTTATTGTTCCATGCTACTTTATAGTGGTAAATCAAGTGAGAATTATCCGGAGCCTCAATTCAATCTTATTTTTCATTTTTGTCTAGATTTTCGCATCGCTTTGGTTTCGCTAGCCAAAATACGTGCGGGATTAGCTTCTTTTTCATCATTCTGTAATCTTCTAGAACGGACTCTGTTAGCTTTGTCTTTATTTACCTTTTTCTTTAATCTAGGAAACCTATGTACAGAGTAATGGCTCTATAAACAAAGGCTAGAAAGCTACTTTCATAAGAGGATAAGCTATTTAAACGCTTAAGAAGGTTTTAAAGCTGTTCTTGCTATGATTCACTATCTAATCTATCTTTTCTGGTTAAAATAAACTACATTTTATCTAATCTTTGTCCCTACATTTATGGATTTATCTATTTATGCTTATGTAAAATTGCGGAAGACAGTCAATTTCCGTTTTGGGCTTGATAAGGTAGAGATATTACTCACTTCCTTTTTGTCATTGTCAGGCTATCAATATTCGCATGCATATGTATATGAGGACATGTATACTGGTGCCTTATTTGCTATTCAGGCATATGTGACCTCATTTGACTGATAGCGTTTTTCCCGTATAGGTAGGGGCTAGTTTGTCGTTTCATTTCGTAATTATGTGTAACCTCTATGCGAGCTGAAAAGTATCTCAGCGTAACCGCGCCGAAACCACGTCAAAAGAAATCGTCACGTTTTGTATCAGTATTTCCAATAACCGTGAGAGGAAAGAAAAACTTCAGCAAAAACCGTAAAAAATCCATAAAATAATTCCTAATCTTTTAAATTGCTATTGAGTTATTTTGTTCTTAATTAAAAAGCTTTTTCTTTTGATTATAGTTACCTTATTTGCGTTCATACTTTGAGGAAAATAGATATTAGATAAAAAATTAGAAGGAAATTCTTTTTATCAAACGAATAAGGCTATTTCCTCATTGCTTATTGTTTGATGTGCTTTTGACGCTTTTCCTGGTGCAAAAAGGCAAAAAGGTTTTTGTCCTTTACAGTTTGCTTTTTTTGTAGGAATCTAAAGTAAAATAATTTGGCCTTGAAAAAGAGAGCTTTGCACTCTTTTGTAGTTTTGCAATTTATCTATTTTGATTCTGTTTTAGAAAAAAAAATCTGTTTCCTGTAAATTATTTCGGTACATTTTTTTCCACAGTTAGCGAAACTCGTGATGAACCCATTTAAATCTTGTAAAATGAAAACTGCGTTATCGAGCGTAGCGAGCTGGCACTTTACATGTATTATAATAACGAACGTTTATTTTTCATTGCATTTTCTTTTTCTTCCCAGGAAAGGAATATTAACTTCAGTTTTAAGATTCTGCTTTCTTATCCATTTTTTAAAGTTACAAGCTTATCAGTTAAATTGAAAATATTCGTTTTTTTTTTGGTAAACTGGCGTAGGCTCGCGCCTATTGCCTCGAGCTTAATTAAATATACGTTCGTACATTGTCCATAATTTTAAAAATTGTTAAAGGGTAATACTTTTGCATTACCCTTTAACATAGAACAGAACAAAAGGGTGGAGAGGGGGAATATTCGGTTTAATTTGGGGAAGTATTGGGATGTTTTTAACATTTTTATAGCTAAATTGCATTGTTTAATTGTTGTTTGTTAACTTTATTTCTTTCTATTTAATTTTGTTTAATTTATATGAAAATCGTAGACGTAATTTGGGGGATTATTGGATTTCTTTAAAATTGTTATGGTTAGTTTTCATTGTTTAATTTTTTTTTGTTAATTTTGTTTATTTTATTTAAATTATTTGTAATTCATATTATTTATTTATTATGTACTATTCGTCTTATTGTAAAAATGTTTGAGCAACAACGTGATATACGAGTATGCTTTTTTGGAATTATTTCTTGTTAAGAAGTATGCTGTTGGCTTTATAATGGCGATCGAAGCAAGTTAAACAATTAGACTCTTAGCGTGGCATTCTAATTTTCTTTCTTTTATTAAAATCACATTTAGCGTGTTTTTCACAACTTAGTAGCTTTTAATAGCTTTAGTTTATCTGAAAAGTTTTTTGTTTCAAAATTTACTACCACTGTTAGCTTGCTATTTTGGAAAATTTCACAATTTGTTTTGTGTTTTGTTTTTACGAGTGTATATTATGTATGAGACAAGTAATTATTCAATGTAATAGATGGCGCTGGGGAACCGTGTGGTCCCGCGCCTATTCTTCGACATCGGCGGAGCGCTTCCCATGGAGGCGTGTCCTGGGCTAGGGACGTTGCCCCGTATACCCATACTCCTTGTCCTGCACGTGGGTACATCGATCCCTCTCTTGCCAAGGATGCTAAACCGACGCGTCCGGGACACACACGAGCTTTTTCCCAAGGTCAGATTCCGCACGCTGTGAACCCCCATTCACACCATCAAGGTCCTCTTCACCCTGAAGTCTCTCGCCAAGGCTCCCGCACGTTGTCTTTGGAAGGGCTAGGGTTCCGCAAAGGGCATTCGCGCCAAGCTTCGAGGACCGAGTCTGTCTACACCTTACGTAGAACGCGACCGCCGTTCTGGCATCGCCTACGGTTCTGGCAGAGCAACAAAGCTCCTGAGCTGCCACGAACCCGGCTAGTCGTACCCAACCATGCAGTGCCTCCAGGCACTCCGTGGTCTTTGCACCCCAACCGTGGGTACACCTCTAATTTCGTGTCCACCACCAAATATACGCTTTTGTCCTTCCTTCCCAAGAACTTGCTCGAGCAATTTCACCGGTTCGCCAACTTGTACTTCCTCTTTATTGTTCTCCTTAATTGGGCTCCCGCCATCAACGCCTTCGGGAAAGAGGTAGCGATGATTCCAGTACTGTTCGTGCTTGGAGTTACAGCAGTCAAGGACTTGTTTGAGGACCGAAGGCGACGGCTCTCTGATAACCGCGTCAACAAGTCAACGTGCATGGTGTACAGTGCCACCGAAGGGCGCTACATGCCCAAGTATTGGCGACACCTACGGGTAGGGGACATTGTCCATTTGGGCTGCAACCAAACCATTCCGGCCGATATTCTCTTGCTCCGATCTTCAGACGAACACGGCGTCGCGTACATAGAAACTTCGAATCTCGACGGAGAGACCAATCTCAAGCAAAGAACCTCCCCGAGGAACTTTGTGCCGGACGCGGACTGGCCGCGGAGTTTCACGGTTTCCCTTGAGGTAGACCCTCCCACCACCAAACTTTACCAGTTCCATGGAGCGCTCCTCATGCCGGACAACAACCGAATCCTGTTGGGGCGCGATAATCTGCTCCTACGCGACTGCGTTCTCAAGAATACAAATTTCATCGAAGGTATCGTCGTCTACGCTGGTAAGTAGTCAAATCTTCGTATGGAGTTACGAAGGGTACCAAACGTCCTGATCGGGTTCTTATCGATATCCACTATGGTGTCAACTTCCAGGGCATGAAACCAAGGCTTTGTTGAACCATGGCGGTCCGCGATACAAACGCAGTACCTTGGAGAAGTGCATGAATCTGGATGTCGTGTGGTGCGTTGTCGTGTTGGTTCTCCTGTGTTTGGCTGGCGCCTGCGGCTCGGGTCTGTGGTTGCACACCATCGTAGGTTTTGCGGCCGCTAACTTAAGCCAGAGAAACATCAGCATTCCATTCCTGGTCCGCTCCTCGGTCGGAGAAGAAGAGGACCCATTTTACCAAGCTTTTTTGTCGTTTTGGACCTTTGTTATTATCCTTCAGGTACCACTTTTTATTCCTTAAAATAACTTGGACTTACGGAAGTTAGCATACACTCAACCTCTGCCTTAACGATTATTGCGTTAGGTTCTCATCCCGCTATCCTTGTACGTCACCCTCGAATTGACGAAATTAGTACAAGTATACCATATCAGCCAAGATCCAGGGTTGTATGACCCAGCGACCGGGAAGCGAATTGAATGTCGAGCGCTGAACATCACCGAGGAGTTGGGACAGGTAAGCCTAGAGAGTAATCCAGGACCTTACAGTTATTTTTGTTCGTTTGTGATGGGATACTGTTAGATCCAGTATGTATTTTCGGACAAAACTGGTACATTGACGGAGAATCAGATGATTTTCCGGCGGTGTACGGTAGGTGGGGTGGATTACAACCACCCCACGCATCCTTCGAACGTTGAAGACACTAATGGGGCGGTCAAACCGCGGCAGAAAGTTGTACCTAACGCGCGACTCGAAGACGACCTTCGACAGTTCGAAATGCAGATCCCTGGGTACCAGTCGCAACGTCGGGAAGTTATCTCGGTTCAGCTAGTACCTCAGGCCCAGAAACTCCAAGAGTTCCTCATTCTCCTGTCGATCTGCAATACCGTGGTTGTTGCGAAACAGCCTCACCACGACCAGGTTAGTAAGAGTTCCCATTTCTGGCGATCGAATAGTTAAAATCGAATGTAACCCGTAAAATATATGAAAAGATGAATGCGGGGGGCCAAATCATTCCGCCAGCATTGGCGCTGGAAGATGACGTCAGTGATCGGGACTCGGCTCTGTCTCTTGATTCAGCCGGACCTTCTCTTAACTCCACGACTTTGCTGGTTACTCCTCCGCCGGCAAATGCGGCGAACGCTCGACCTCGCCGTCCGCGGTCCATATTTTCCTTACCTCCTCGGCGCCGAACTTCTTCTACCCAGCCGCCGGTATCCGGATCGACCCAAACCGGTCGACCCTTCTCCCCAATACAATCTGTGTCCTCCAATGGGTCCTCTCCCTCTCAATCACCCCTGTCCATGCTTCGACCCCGGTTCCTCCAGCTTCCTTCTTACTTTTCGCGGCGGTCGTCCGGGTCACAATTAAGCGGACAAAGTCCTTCAGTAAACCTGTGCACCAGCTTGTACGAAGCCGAGAGTCCTGATGAACTAGCTTTGGTGGACGCAGCGGCGGCCTATGGCTGCCGCCTGATCAAGCGAACGCCGCACCATGTTTGTGTGGAGGTCCCAGGTAAGTGGCATGTTTTCCTTCTCAAGTTGGTCCAAGGTTCTAAGGCTTATGTTTCTTGGCGTTTCTCAGGGGAGGGGTTAATTCAGTACGTAGTGTTATGTATACTGCCATTCGACTCGGCACGAAAGCGGATGTCAGTCCTTTTAAAGCATCCTACCACGGGGCAGCTCGTGTTTTACTGTAAAGGCGCAGACTCTGCCATTTTTACGCGTTTGGCGCGGACCAGCAGTTTTACCGAGCAGCAGCTAATCCTCAAGACGCAACAGCAAGTGAACACGTACGCCAAGCAAGGTCTGAGGGTTCTAGTAATGGCCAAACGGATCCTTAACGAAGCAGACTACACGGCGTGGATGATCAAATACACTGCCGCACAAACGTCAGCGGAACACGTGCGTGAACGGGCGCTGCAGGAGTGTTACTCGCTCTTGGAGAAGGATTTGACGTTACTTGGAGCGACAGGCATTGAGGACAAACTGCAGGATGGTGTAGCTTCGACTTTACGCGCCTTACGGGGTGCAGGCATCCAGGTCTGGGTTCTCACCGGTGACAAGCAGGAAACTGCCATCAACATCGCCTACGCGGCGGCGCTCTTCGCCCAAGATATGGAAATCCTCAAACTCAACGCCCGAAGTAAAGACACCGCCGAAGCGGCCATCAATGGCTACCTGGAGACGCTTGATAAACAGGAAAGGGAGATCGAAGGGTGGCCATTGGACCACGAAGTCCAGGTTCGCACGGCGTCCTGTCTCAGCGATAAGAAGGCGCTGGTCGTGGACGGTAAGACTTTGTTGTACATTTTGGACAAACGCTCCGGTTTACAGTGGCCGTTCCTGAAACTGACGCGGCACTGCGGAGCAGTACTTTGCTGTCGCGCGACGCCCCTCCAGAAGGCGTTCATTGTCAAGATTGTGAAGCAACAGCTGCGCATGCGCACTTTGGCGATCGGTAAGTTGAACGCTTTAAACTACGACGGGGAGGTAACTCAGTTTTGTTGGTTACTTGTCTACCAAAAGGAGATGGAGCGAACGACGTGTCAATGATTCAGACAGCAGACGTGGGTATCGGAATCTCAGGCCAAGAAGGTCTTGCAGCTGTAATGGCGGCTGACTACGCAATACCGCGTTTCAAATTCCTCGAACGGTTAATTTTAGTACACGGCCACTGGTGTTATGACCGGTTGGCGCGGATGGTTTTATTCTTCTTCTACAAAAATGCTACGTTCGTGTTAGTCGTGTTCTGGTACCAGATATTCTGTGGATTCTCCGGTACCGTACAGACCGACCAGCTGTACCTCATGTTCTTCAATCTCATGTTCTCGTCGCTACCACCTCTGGCCATGGGTATTTATGACCAAGACGCTCCAGACAATGTACTTATCGCAAACCCGGGGTTGTACGCTCAAGGACGAGAAGGTCGGCTCTACCGACCGCATTCATTTTGGGTAACGGTCGCGGAGAGCTTTTACCAAAGCTTGGTACTGTTTTTCATAGCGTGGGCGGTAAGTTTTGTGGAGATCTTTCGGAAAATCTTGTAGAAAACTGAGAACTGGAAATTTTTCTTGATGATATCCGTGGATGTAGGCATACTACGATTCAGCTGTAGGAATCTGGGAATTTGGAACGCTTATTTTCACGTCAGTTTTGGGAGTAGTTTTACTTCAAGCAGCCTTCGAGTTCAAGTCATGGGTACGTGAGTCAATATTTCTGAGGATTCTTAGTTCTTTAGGTTTTGTAACTATTATGTATTAATTGTGGGTTTCTTTCTTTGTGTATGGTTTCGTCTTGGGCCGATTCTTGTAGACAATCTTGCACGTACTAGCCCTAGTAGGGTCGTTCGTGGTATACATGTCCTTTGCGTTGACGTACAACGCGACGTGTGTCACATGCCCGGGTCTCCCGAATCCGTATTGGGTGATGCAGACGGCCTTATGTACGCGGAACTTTTGGCTCACTGTAATGCTCTCTGTGGTACTGGCGCTTTTGCCCAGAATGATATTGAAGGCGCTTGCTGGTACCTTCTATCCGTCCTTGGTAACACGAACGTTGCTCCGGATCAAACGAGAACAACGGCGGCCTCGGCCGTCAGAGCCACCTATTGACAGAGCGTCCTACCTCGTTGCGTGGTCACGCATCATGTCAGCTTCGTTTGTTATCAGGTGAGAGACGTAATTAGCTTTTTCATGGATAAATAATTCAAACAGTTTATTTTATGTTTAATCACTTAAAAACTTACCGTAAGGGATTTTTCGCAATAGATTTGCTTTCATGGAGGATATTGTGTTCTAGATTACAAACTAGTTATTTTCCAACTTAAAAGTTTTCATGGAGAAGTCACCCGTCCAATCAGGACAGGACTCTGCCATTAGCCCTTCCCGGTTGCTTGAGCTAATGGTTACCTTTAGCTGCTCATGAAGCTGCCAACACAGCGTGTTTGCCCGTCAAATTCATGAGGCGATAACGGTAAACATTAGCTCCGAGCATTGGAAAAGGTTGAAACTGGCAAAATACACATTTGCTTGTAAACTACTGTACTTTTGAATCAATGATAACCCGAAATTACCATCTTAATGCCAGCTGTTGTTGCAGATGTTTTTAAAGTTATATAAGTACTAAAAGTTTATTAATTAACTATGATTTCAATTATAAATGAAGAAATCATGTGCAAAAATAAGTATTACAATTTGAAAATGATTTGAAAGAAAATTTTTAAAAATATTAATACGTTTTAAATTTCTTTTATTTTTATACAAAAATTAAAACATAAATATTTTAGAAAAATAATTTAAAAGGTAAATAGAAGACGATAGGAAATTGGATTTGCATAAGAATGACCAAATTGCGTAGAATATCTTTTCGTAATCAAGTTTTTGCTTTACGTCTGTATTTTTATTAATATCTTCATAAATTGCGCTAAAATAAATAAACTATTTCTTAGGAGTAATGAAAGCGAATCCTAGCTCTCGCTTTTTACCGCTTGCGTTGCTGCCAATTTGTTTTGGGGCGAACACGTGAGCCAATCCTTACGCTGTGTCTTCCTGCGTGCCAACTCTTGTGTAACTGTGTATGGATGGTAATCTGAAAGGGTTAACTTATGATGAATGGGGGAAAAATTGGATTGCCTTGTCCATCAGTTTTAAAAGGGAAAATTGGCAATAGCTTGGTCAAATATGAGTACAATTCATGCTTCTTTCTTGAAATTAATTATGGTATCTGTACTGGACATTGTATGTCTTTAAAGTAATATATTTTATACATCCAATTGCTTGTTTCTTTGCTTAATGTCTCAAGATTTCAGTAATTATTTTTTTATAATTTAGGCTGCTGTGACAATTTTCATTGCAATATGCATCTTAAAATCGGAATCGTGGAATACAATATTTGACATTCGGTGGAATATTATGTAGCATTTATTTGTTTTTCTACGCCGTAAAAGAATTCGCTGTATATTTTGGACGGTGAAATATTGCATCACGTTTTGTGGCAATAAAAACCAACATCACGTTATACTACGTCCTTTATTTATTTATTTCCTTACTGATAGGAATTTAAAAATATGTCTTGGTTCACACTTTTTGTTATTGTTTTACTTTAAAAAGCTTTACTGAAAGGTTTACAACAATATTTAAGGGGGAAAAGCAGTTTACAAGTTCAGTCGAAAGTTGGGGGGGCATTTTCCCGCCCCGGTAGCGTGACGTAATTGACGTGTCGAGGCGTGGTTTGCGAGCGCTTCGTTGCTCCACGTTTGACTTGTGTGAAAGACTTTGGGGGTTTTTGTTTTGCATTTCTGGGGTAAAAATGGCAACTAATAACCTTACAACTGAAGGAAAGAAACGACGTGGTGGTACTTTCTGTGCTGCATTTGGTTGCAGTAACAATTCTGGGTTTACTGGAGGTTTATTTTCCTTTCCCAAGGACCAAAATAGAAGACGCCAATGGGTCTTACAAGTCCAAAAAACGAGGCGCGATTTTGTCGATACTAATGCTAGGTGGTTGGCTCTTTGTGGTGCCCACTTTACCCCAGATCAATTCGACCCCAGTGTTGAGCGTCAGCTTGCTATGGGATTTCGTTCAAGAAAGCTAGGAAGGAGGTTGGTGCCCACCGCCATTCCTACTGAATTTGGGAAGACTGGACTTTATACCGCCAGAACTCGCAAGAAGGCTGCTATTGACAAAAGAGAACACTACAACGTAACTATCCTATTGTCATAGTAACTGTTAGTATATTTAATAGTAATGTGTTTGTTTTGACAGACTATTCAAGATCACCTCCTTCAGAACCAAAGCACTTCATCTCCTCACGCTGCAGCTCAGACTACAGTTGCGTCAAGTTCTCTAAATCAGGAAAGCTTAGCTTCCTCGGAATCCGAGTCTGAGCCTCCAGCTAATATGGAAGATTTAGTAGAAGTGAAGCTAGAAGTCTATGACGGATTAACCTATTCAGACGGTATTACAAAACCTGCAATGCAGGATTTTGGTTGCCAATTCTCAGGAACGACAACTCAAGACTTCTGCTGTCAATTCCCAGAGGATGGTCTACCGTTGGTAAAAAAAAATATTAAAAAAATAAAGCGTTAGCTATAGCAGTTCTAGTTTTGCTTAATTACTGTAGGACAGCAGCCAGACTTCTAGAAAGGCTGCTGCTTCTAGTCCTAAAAACTTTGATATTTCTCATATTAAAACCGAGTGTTTGTCTGACGAAGACAAAGATCCTCAAGCAGATGATGAAAATTAAGATATTTCACCCATGAAAGAGTATTAAAACCTTTATTTTAATCTTAGTCTTTTGTAATTCCAGTTTCTTAGTTATCTCTTTAACACTGGCTGTATACAAAACCAAAACACAGCTTCCATATGGGACGCACATGGAGTCTTCGCGTTGGCCAGAATCGCCAAGCATATTTGACGCTGTAGGCCAATGGCAAGAATTGCCAGACTCGAAACTTTCCAAGAATTTCTTCTTTTATAAGTTTTATGAGGGAATAAGAAACATACAAGTAGAACTAGGTTTCTTTTCTTTCTCAAAAGCTGTATGGTTTATCATGGTTTACATATACTCATATCTTGTTAAATAACGACAGTACGTATTTAACAAGCCAGAAAATGACATCATATTGATGTGGTTTTTCAAACAAAGAGTTTCCATGGGGAACATAGATACCCCCAATAAGAGAGCGAGTTTGCCTTGTTAAGCACCGGGAAAGGCTGACTGGCCAACTCGCTTACTTATTGGACGGATGTTACTTGGACACTACTGTATTATAATGTGTTGCAACATTGATTTTCGTAAGTTAATTGTATTACATTTCCCTCTTATTTTCCAAAACTGAGCTGCACATTATTCTTGTGAAGTATTTAGGGTGAAGGGACTACGTGAATTGAACTTTCATTGTTCTAACTTTCATTGTTCTAGCCCAACACGTTCTCCGGATTTAGTTACATATGTACGTAATGTATGCCGGAGTCAAATATGACACTAGTGTGTCACTGGCCAACAATGAATTTTTCTTTTTTCAGCTAGTGGAGTGAAAGAAAGTGCAAGTTTTAACGACTCCCATCAACGAAAGTTGATGAGAATCGTTAACCTAACCTAGGGTGCGTTTTATTGTGAACGGAACTGAATAGCTGCGTTCACCAGTTGGCTCAACTGGCATTTTCGCGTGGACGGGGTTCAGCTGGATGGGCGTTTTAGCGTGAACAGCTCAACGGGATCGCTTGGCGCGCAGTTCAAAAACCGCCTTCCGTTCAACTGCGTTCCTGGTGCATAATATAAGCTTGACGGGCGTTTTATTGTCAACGCTCGTTCAACCGTTCAACTGAGCCAGTTGAACGGCGACCCGCAGAACGTCCGTTTTATTGTCAACGAGAGCAGTTCAACGGAAGAACTGGTGAACGGAACAGTTCACAATAAAACGCACCCCTAACTTAATAACCTAACGTAATCAAACCTAAGCTTACCTAATCTAACCTAAACTAATGCATTTCCAGTCCAACTACCAATTTTGAACTCGAGTGACACTCGTTTGTTCTTCGTTTTCCGAGAACGTTTTGAAACAATAATACACACTAGTGTCATTGTATCTCCGAGTTCCAAAACTGGAGAACCTGTTGGTTGGCCCGAGAAAAAAGACAGTGACATCTATTGAGAAAGCAACAGACGCTATTTATTATGCTATTTCACTTGTCATCTTTAGCAACAAAACTAAGAAGGAATAACTAATTTGGAAAATAAAAGAACAAAACGAATAATTCCGAAGTCACCATCAGCAGTTGTATTCACTTCACACTCAATCATCTTGGCCCTATAACTTTCGTATAAAAAAACAAAAAAGTTTCTCTCGTTTACTTTCTTTTCCTTAATTCATTTAAAACCACAGGTTTCCATCATTATCATCATCATACTGCATGGTGGGTACAGGTGGCGCCGCCCTAGGCTTATTTCGTACCTCATGCTCATTCACGATCTCTCCTTCTTCCTCCGACTCGCTTACTTCCAAATCATCATGAATATCGCGAGTCGATCTAGCCCCAGGCGGCAACCGCGACCCTGAAGACCCTGGTCCCCCCAATAATTCCGCCTCTGGATCGTACGACGCGTCCACATCCATACTTTCATCTATTCCCCACAAACAAACCATATTTAAGCAAAACGTAACAAAATAACTGAACAAAATCATGGTCGAAAACCCTTACCTTTAAAAGACCTCGCTAACGCCAAAGTATCCAAGTCTTCTACCGCTTCCAGATCGTCATCCTCACCTTCGCTGGAGTACATCAAATCTGTATAATCCAACGTTAACTTTCCTCTCCCTTTCCCCGCCATTTCCTTTGTCATATTATCATCACCTTCATCCAGTAAGTCAGCTTTGCGTTTCGCAGCACGTGGCGAGTTAATGCGAGCGGGAGTCTGGTCAGAATGATCAGGCGCCGGAATCGTCAAATTCTCGCTGGCTTTCCTACGTCTACCTCTACCTTTACCAGCCGGTCGGCCCCTTTTCTTTTTTTTCTCGCCCTCTTCTTCACCCCAAGCCAATTCCTCCCGCTTTCTCCGTTCCATCTCTGGCGTCTCGGTCTGCAACTCGAATATTTTTAATCTCTCTTTTTCAATTTGGAACTTTGAAATTTAAAGAAGAAAAACAAAGAGTAAAAGTACCTCATCGCGATCACCCAAACGCGAATCATCGTCCAGATCGTCAGGGTACGGCTCCTGCTCCTCTTCGTCTGCTCTATCGCGGGCTTTTTGCTGAGCTACTGCAATATTGGCCTCCAATTGCGCCACATGGTCGCCGTACTCTGCTAAGGTCTCGTCTGCTACCCTAAGTACCGTACGTGCTTTCTCCGTAAAGGGCGAATCTGCTCCATTGTACGCGATCGAGTTGTCGACCAAGAGCTGAATATCAGACAAAAACTCCGAGCGGGAGTGGTACTTGTGCGCTGTTTTGTTTTTGTAATAAACAAATAATAAAAAAAGTTAAATGTCTTTAAAATATATATTTTTTTAATTTTACGATTTGAACAAATATTTTTTAATGTGATTTTTTTTAAGTTTTAATTTTTCTATGCATTAAATTTTTTTGTAATATTTAAATTTTTTTATTAAATTTAAGATTCTTTCCATTGTAATGTTGTAAAAATATTTTTTTTTAACTTTTCGAAGAACTCACCTTTGAACTTTTTTTAAATTTTTTCATTTTTTAATTAAATTTAAGATTCTTTCCATTGTAATGTTGTAAAAATAAATTTTTTAACTTTTCGAAGAACTCACCTTTGAACTTTTTTTAATTTTTGTAAAAAAAAAAAAAATCAAATGTCTCGAAAAACGTACCTTTAACCTTGGCCGCCACGAGCTCTAAATTCATGGGCTGTTTCACGACACTGTAATAATCCTTAACCATCTTCTTGTTGACAGGTTTGACAAAAGGCCACGCCTCAGGCATCGCTTTGATCTTGGAGTTGACGATATTATCGAGGATGTACGTGAAGGCCACCTGGTCGTCGTCGTCTAGTAACGGGTTAATGGCCTTCTCGATTTTCATGAACTTGTCTTCTTGGTCCGTCAGGCGTTGGACGCATAAATCCAGCATGTTCTTCGCATTGGTGGTCAAGATACTGGTGGGACCGTTGTACAAAGCCGAGTTTTCCACGATTTGGTTCACATCCGCCAAGAACTCCTCCCGACTGTTGTACCGCTTCTCCCTCAGATTGTCCCTTATGGTCTGCAGATCCACGGGCCGCGCAACGATGCGGTAGTAATCCGGAACCAGTTTCTGGTTGACGGGAAAGAGGAACGGCTGGACGTCCGGCATTTCACGGAGTTCGTTGAGAATCTCTTCCAGGAGCGAGGCTAAGGTAACCACCGGATCGGTGCGGCGACGGTTCGCCCGCCGAGCGAGCCGACTCAGGTAATCGCACTCGTCGCCCCGACGGCGGCGACCCACCGCATCTTTGGGTACTTTCAGGAGCAGCGACCGCCGCTTAACCTCCTCGGCGTGTTTCACCAGTTTGGAGGACAGTTTCATCTTAGTGCCGTCGACGTTCACAAGTTCATGGTCTTCCTCTACAAACAGCTGCTTCTCAATCTCCTCCTCCTGCTCCTCCGTCAAGGCCACCTGCATGGGCGGCGCCGCGATCGTACCTTGGTACAACGGACACGCTTTGTTGGTCCGCATGTGACCAACCTGTCCACAAGCCCCGCATTTCATTTTCAGATCGGCTTTAGAGAGCTTGGTGGCTGCCTTCTGCCGATTAGCGGCCGCTGCACTGGCCGCCGCGCTCCCTTTGCGACCGGACGCTAGACCTAGCCGCTCCTTCTCCTGATTGCGCTTTATGCGGCGCAACTGCTCTTGGATCCTTCGTTTCTCCCGTTTCATCTCTTCCTTTTGGTGGTCATCCAACGTCGCAAATTGCTTAATGAAAGCTTCGTCCTTCGTCGTACGGATCCGCACGTACGTGTCGATGATGGCCGGCTTGCGGACCAACTCGACTCTAGTGTACTCCTTACCTTCAGCGTTCCGGAACGTCCGGTAGATCTTCAGAACCCGTCCTACGATTCGGAACAGTAACAACGTTACACAGACAGATCGCCAGTAAACATTTCAGCTTGCATTTCGGCGACAACGTACTGTACGCCCAACCCAAACCAAAAGTTTAACTAAAGGTAAGAAGATTCACTTACCGGTTTGGGCGCCGGAGGATAGCATAGTATTCGAGTCGTCTTCGTCCCGTTTGGGACCCTTATCCCCTGCCATTAAGAACCTTTGCAGTTCTTTCCGCTCTTGCTCCTCTTTCTCCCGCGTCAGCTGTGATGAAGTCTTCTTATTAGCCAGCATGCTCTCGATATTTTTGCCCATTTCTTCGATGTCTTCATCGCCCTCATTCTCCTCCTCCGAGGACTCGGCCTCGTCCGTCGATAGAACCTCTTCGGACGCGAGTACGCGGTTTTGTAGGTCAAAGACGCGCTGACACTCTTCTTTGTACCGCTCTTGGTGCTCTGCGATCGAGAATCGGTTGCCTCGGGAAAACTTGTCGATTCCTTCCTCGCCAGCCTTCGCCTTTTCGGTGGACAGCGTTCGCACCACGTCGATGACCTCCCAACGTGACAATTTTTTAATTTCCTCCTCTGGCACGCAAAACTTCCGCAAGATGGCTTTCGCGTTGGCTAAGGATAAGCGACGTAAATCAGCGTCCGTTCCGGTAACGATTCTTTTGGGCTGGGATTCCAAGTCCTCTTTGTTGATCTGCGGTTTGTTCGGAACCCGGACGTATGAAAACCCTTCGCCGCAACCCGTAGGGTCGCCGACCCCCGTCAATGCTAGCAAACACTTGTTTTTCATCGCGTGGACATACGCGCGCGTCGTGTTCCAAGGCGCGACTTTGACCTCGTCGTCCATTTTCAACTGCATTTCTTCGTCGTCGTCCTCTTGGGCTGCTAAGAGAAACTTTTCGCCGTATCCAGCGTCCTAAACAACCCCACACCAAAAGCAATTCTTTATGTACTCCATCGTTTGGTACGAAAGACGTTGCGTTTTCTCTTTACCTTGAGACGCTGCTCCGACGCAATCATAGAAAAGTACGCACAGCACTGCTCGGGTGATACCATTGCGCGTAATTCTTCTTCGGTAGGTAACCGAAAATCGGGTCGAATGACCCACCAGTTGGAATCAACTCCCGTACGTTTGAAATCAGCACAGAGTTTGAGGCGTTTACGGATAGAGGATTCGGAATGCGCCGGAAACGCGCGCTTAATATCGTCCATGCGGATTCGTCGCGGAGTGTCGCGGCTCTTCCAAAAGAGTCGGTAGATAAACACTTGCAGGAAATCGCGCACGAAATTATTTGCGCGCTTCGAGTTCGGACCAGGTACTTCATACAAGGGACATTCTTGGCCCACCGAAAAGAGTGCATCGGCTTCGCGTATAAAGTACGCGTTCCTAACCACGTACTCAATTAATATACATACTCAGTATGTACTCAGTGTACATATAATACGTATTTAACGTGTACTTACGTTTCTACGTAATAACGATTGTTTCCATTACTATGTAATACATACATAACATCTAGTCTGTCATGTACATGTACATCTAGGTCTAAACTTTTACCAAAATGATCTTACATCCAATTACTATACGTACGAGATTAATACATGTACAGTACAATAAGAAATACTGAGTGTACATATAATAAGTACTTAACATATACTTACTAAATATGACATGTGTACTTAGTAGTACTCAGCATATACGTAATACATATTAATATGTAATTATTAATATGCAACACGTACTTAGTAATGTACTTAAGTGCATTTACTCGAAATATAAACTTGAATCTAAACTTATATGAAAAGTTAACTAAAACCAATTAATGTACGTGTTTAATAAGTACGCGTTCTCGTTATCAATTAATATGTTCGGGACGTACAAGGACTTACGTGGTTCCCTTACGTATATTTGAACGGGATGTACTTATGTACACTAATTGTAACACAAAAGCCTAGATCTAAACGTTTATGAAAAGTAAACCAAACCCCAATTACTAAATGTATTGTAATAAGTAGGCGTTATCACTTAGTATGCAATTAACACGTACTCAACTACATCACTTTCAGAAGTACATCACGTCTGGAACATGAACTAAACTTATCGAAAAGTAATTCTATAAAAAACTAGCTTTGAAGAAAACTGAACATTATGCATGCTTCCCGAAGTTTTACGTACAGTACGTGTACCACGAAACAAAAGGTACTTGTTGGACGTTTAACGGTTTTGTTAACGAAAGCGTTGAGAAGGTACTTTCTTCCAAATGTACAACACTTTTTCTGTTATTTTTTTTATGATTTTTCTATACTTAAGCTAACCTAAACTCCCCTAAAAAGAAAAATCAAACACGTACCTGGTACGAATAACAATGAAGTCAGACGACGGAAGCTGGTGCTCGAACATCGGCGCACGGTACATGTTATTTTCAAAGGTCTGTATGGCTTGGCCTGGGTGCATGGTCCCCAAAAACGGTGAGGTATGCGCGTACACCGTCTCACCGTACTTAAACTCCGGTGGACCGGTATCTTTTCCCGCTTTGCGTTTGTAGTAGTTTTTAATTTTGGAACACATGCCGACCTGGGACAGTAAAGGCGGATGTTCTTCGCAGTACTCTAGGAGTAGCATATCGCCATCTTTTCCGCTTAAGTCGTCTGGCGTACGCATGAAGAAGATATCTCCACCACCGGCCGCCAATCGCTCCAATTCGCGTTGCTAAAATAGCCATAAGAATATTTTCCATTTCAATTTTTCCATTTTTAGCATTTTCCCCCCTTATCTTCACTACAGACAAATTCCCCATAACTAAGGAAACCACGTACCTTGGCCATTAGCCGGATATGACGTAAGAGAGGGTGAACGGGGTGAGATCCAGGGGCCGCCAATGGTCCATGGGAGTACCGCTTGAGTGGTGGGCGATGGAAATTGCGTAGGCGCATCGGACCCATGTGCGTCGGGATAAACGGCGCTCGTAATTCCACCACGGGAGTCGAGTGCTGAAACAGCTGTCCGCCAGTACTTACTTTAATGGCCGTAACGGTTTCCTTGGGTGCGTAGTACTCGTCGTTGGACAAGTTATAAGGATCTTTATCGGTCGGCTCGGACGGAGGCGATGGCGTGTCGTCTTCCAGGACGTTAATGACTCCCGCTTTGCCCAGCAGTAATTTGGACTTACGTACGTGTGGGTGTGGAATCTTTACTTTCACAGGAGCCTGAAACAACCGGACGTTTAAATTTTATGAGAAAAATTGGTGTACATGAAATTGTACATTTTATGTATGGTTGAGAGGAGAGTATTTGTATCACATACCCGACTGTCGGCGTTTAAGGTAGCAGGATCGATATCATCAGGTACACCTAAGATGACGTTTTCGTCGTTGGCGTCCAATGTCAAAATTCGGGGCTGAGGGATCTTGTCCATATGATCCACGTCCCAGATGACGTCATCTTCCCATCGTCCATACACCAGTTCGTCGTTCTCGACGGGAAACATCGAGTACCACACCTCCTCCGCTTGCTGTACAGCCACCTCTTGCCTATCAACGAGTAGAACCCGATTTAGTGAAGAAGTCTATTTCACTCTTATTAATAATGAAAAACTAGCCTAATAATAATGAAGAACTAGTAGAATCGGGTTTTTTTCAAATCTGACTAAAAAACTGCACATAATTTCTGTAAAAAAAATTAAATTTGAGTAAAAATGAGTAAAGAGAGTAAAAACGAATTAAATTTCAGTAAAAAATAAATGAAAAAGTAAAACTTTGAGTAAAATTGAATTAAATTTGAAGAAAAGTGATTAAAAAGAGTAAAATTTAAGTGAAAACGAATTAAACTTGAAAAATTGTGTAAAATTGTGTAAAAATTAGTAAAAAAAGGAATAAAATTTGATAAGAAGTATAGAAAAAAGAGTAAAATTTGAGTCGAAACGAGTAAAGAGAAAAATTGTGTAAACCTGAATTAACTTTGATTAGAGACATGAGTAAAAAGAGTAAAATTTGAGTAAAAATAGTGAAATCTGTGCAAAAGTTAATTCAATTTGAGTAAATATGGATTAAACTTTAGTAAAACTGGGTAAAAATGAGTAAAAATAGTAAAATTTAAGTAAAAATGAGTTAAAATAGAGTAAAAAGAGTACTGCAGTCTGAGTGCAAAGTAAAAATGCATCTATTTTCTCAAATAAGAAGTCAATTTTACCACTAAGATGCCTAATTTCACGCAATACTAAGAATGTGGTAATAATGGGTAAGAAAGAAAATGGAAAAGAAAGGAAGGCAAACATACTGGTGAGTTTTGCCTGCACTTTTGGCCAAAGTGGCGGCCGCCAACGCTGCAGCCACATTGGGTTTGAGGTTACTCGACGCTGGGGTAGCTTTAGGCGTCGAGGGGGCTTGAGTGGAAGGCAAATTTGGTCCTCGTGGTAGCCAATTGGAAGGAGTTAAACCCGTTCCACAAGTAGTTTTGCCCCCTCCCGTGGTTACTTTACTCATGACTTTGTGTTTCACATCCTCTCCATTCCAGATGACATCATCTTCCCAGTTGTATTGCGTGACCATTAAAAACGCTTCGTCTGGAAACTCGAAATTGGGCTTGGAAGCCTGAATTGATTCAGTTTCTTCTACTGGTGACGCAGGACGCTATAATTGAAAAGAAACAGTATTTCAGTTAAACATTATCCATATTCGTTCAGAATAAAGGTAAAACATATACATATTCGTATTCATAAACACAAACATATTCGGTTAAAATAAAAACACAAACATAAAGTATAAAGCATAAACATAAATATTAACGTATTCGGTTCAGATTGAAGGTTAGTTTCATTGCTATGGAGAAAATTAGTTTAAATTGTAATAGCCACGAATTAATTACATAAATTGTTTAACTAGAAAAAAAGCTAACCTGCGCTTGGCGAGCTCGGATTCCATAATCAAATCCTTCGCCAGTTTCGGGAACTCCTAGCATGTCGTACCATAGTTGGGCAGGTCCAAACCTCCAATCTGCCACTCTTGGAATCCCGTTATTATCATCCGATTTATCGTCGTTTAACGCGTTAGGATCTCTTTCCAACGGTTTCAAGAATCTCGCCTAGAAAATGTAGCATAATTTTTAGTATTATGTTAAGGTTATGATAAAAATATACGAGCTTCATCATGCGTTACTTCTTGATCTAGATCCCACAACTCTTGAGGTGGACAAGGCGCGAAATTTAGCTTGAAACCTTTGACGTCAGGAAGCCGATAGTCATCACCTTCAGACTCGGATCGTTTCTTCTTCCTTCGCTTCTTAATGCCGCGCCAAAGTTGAGGTAAGCTAGAGATTTTGCCTGGTCCAAAGAGTTTGGAGAAACGCAGGACTTTGTCGGCCCGAAAATCCGGAAAAATCTCTCGGACGTCGATATTTGCGTATTTGGAAGGCAGCATGGCAGCTAAAGGGGTTTCTAATCGACGTTCATGGTTACTTTGAGAGGAGTAACGCGAGGGAAGCCGTGGGGGAGGCATTAAATCCGAGTCTGAGGGAGTAGGAGACGGAGTTTGGTTTTCTTGCAAACTGGACGGATCTTCATCGGCCAATTCGTTGATATCAGAGAAATCCACAGCTGTGGGAGACTTGGCTTCGTCTTCAAAGTCATCCTCTCGGTCGGCCTATGCACAACGGATGTTTAAATTAACTTTCAGTGTATTTAAATTGAATAATTTAATCTGTACATGGTCTGGAGATCGCTTGGCTTTGTCTTCTCGAACGAGTTGCTCTAACAAGCCTTGAAAACCAAGCCTGCCCAATGAATTCAATTGTCGTTTGGCATCTTCGTCAAGTATATTGTTCTCCAAGTGGCCCTTTTGGTCAATGTTACCAAACAAAAAGCCGGTAAGGTTCATACCCATATCTTGGGACGACTGAGAATCATTGTTGTCGTCGTCTAAATCCGGATCTGAGCCAGATTTATGATCATCTGAATCTGAATCTGAGCACGTCAACCTATCATCATCGCTATCTGCCATTTTTAGGGCAATTTACATGAGATAACCACAAGAATGAATAATAACTTAAGTTGGGAACATTCTCAATTCCATGTCAACTTGTTTACTATCATCAGGGAGCATCTAGTGTGGAGCCGACACTCTTAGTCACGTCTATAGGCCGACAATCCACAAAAGCGCCATCACTTTTGAGGCCCCGAACTAAACTTCAAGTTGTTTTCGAATTACGACACCTATTGGGAGGAATGACGAATACTCCATTGTCGTCAGACCTCTGGCACTGTGGCACTTGACATAAGGGGTTGAGGGTGCGTTTTATTGTGAACGGAACTGAGTCTCAATTGGCATTTTCGCGTGGACGGGGTTCAGCTGGACGGGCGTTTTAGCGTGAACAGCTCAACGGGATGGCTTGGCGCGTAACTCGAAAACCGCCTTCTGCGTTCCTGGTGCATAGTAGAACTTGGGACGATCCTACGCTGTTAAGCTTGACGGGCGTTTTACTGTCAACGCTCGTTCAACTCAGCCAGTTGAATGGCGACCTGTAGAACGTCCGTTTTATTGTCAACGAGAGCAGTTCAACGGAAGAACTGGTGAACGGATCAGTTCACAATAAAACGCACCCTCAGCCAGTTGAACGGCGACCTGCAGAACGTCCGTTTTATTGTCAACGAGAGCAGTTCAACGGAAGAACTGGTGAACGGCTCATAGCGATTTTCACTGGCCACTCTGAGAGTGAGAGAGAGTGTCACTCTACTCTGGCAAAGCGTACTCCAAAACTGCAGATTCGCCGTGAGATCTCGGATTCGCTACTCCCAGTGGAGGGCGCTGGTAATTTTAGGAGTAAACGGCAGCCATACTTGTTTACGCTTTTACGCTTGGATCCATGTTTCCCGCGCTACCGAACGCACTCTGGATATCNTCGCTACTCCCAGTGGAGGGCGCTGGTAATTTTAGGAGTAAACGGCAGCCATACTTGTTTACGCTTTTACGCTTGGATCCATGTTTCCCGCGCTACCGAACGCACTCTGGATATCCTACTCCGACTTCAAAGACGGGGTAGCCGAGAGGGGTACTAGATGATTCGCCACAACAAAAACCCACTTTCACCAGTTTTTACTAATCCCGACCATTCGCCACACCAGCGCTACAGTGAAAATTCGCCACACGACAATTCGCCACACCAGAACCTTCTGTAAGCTATGCAGTGGAAATCGATCTTAAGACACTCACTTCATTACGTCACGTGAGACTTTGTTGTTGCAATGTCTTCCTTTGGTATTATTTTTTTTTTATAATCGCAATAAGTAGTTCCGTGAACGTTAGGAATTTACTCCAGCTAGTTCCCGGTAATAAGGTAAAAGATTGTTGTGGCCATGCGTGTATAAATGATCGCTATAAATATAAGATAAAATACAAGGATAAATAAATAATATAAGTTTATTTATGTAAAAATATAAGTTTAGTGTAAGATAAGCGCTAGTTTGTAGACAGTGCAGTAATTTTGAAGATTAGATTGCATGTAATAGGCTATAAGCTATATGATGTAGTGATTGTCGTGCTTTTATGTATTTTATTGCACGTATTATTTTATTGCATATATTGTATGTACTTTTTTATTTTTAATGCTTTAATGACTTGACGTTCAATAATAACTTTTGTTGATTAATACAGTGATTTGCTATGAATTTGCAACGAATGCTACAAGTAATACAATCGAGTTTGCAATAAGAAGACAACGACTTATTGCACTGTCTACAAACTAGCGCTCAACTTACGCTAAACTTATATTTTTACATAAATAAACTTATATTATTTATTTATCCTTGTATTTTGTCTTACATGTATAGCGATCATTTATACACGCATGGTCACAACAATCTTTTACCTTATTACCGGGAACTAGCTGGGGTAAATTCCTAACGTTCACGGAACTATTTAATGCGATTACAAAAGAAAATAAAACCAAAGGAAAACATTGCAACAACAATAAAGTCTCGCGTGACGTAATGAAGTGAGTGTCTTAAGGTCGATTTCCACTGCATAGCTTACAGATGGTTCTGGTGTGGCGAATTGTCGTGTGACGAATTGTCACTGTAGCGCTGGTGTGGCGAATGGTCACACCGGCTCTAGTGAGTTTTTGTTGTGGCGAATCGTCTCCTACCCGCCGAGAGTACTCTTTTTGACTCGAAAAGGAGTGAGATTTCCAGTGAAAGGCGTCAACAAGAGTAACTCCTCCTCTGGCTGACTCAGTGAAAGACGCCGCCGCTACTCGGAGTAAAAAAGAGTACTCTAGAGTACTCTAGAGTAGCCAGTGAAAATCGCTATCAGTTCCACTCTTTGATCAGTTCACAATAAAACGCACCTAATGGCTGTGCTAGATGTCGCTAGTGAATTTGGAACAACTCTAATTCCGGAACTTCAGTATGCATAGCCACCTCTTTTTTAGGAATCCTATTTCAGTAATCAAAATTAAAAATAAATAAACCTTTATACAAAGAATCGGGAAGCTCCAAACCCTGTTAAAAAGGTTTCAGTCTATAGGTAGACATTCGATCGTTAATAAAGGTCTTGTTGAGAGGTTTAATCAGGACTTCAGAGAGCTGGACGTACTTTTTGGTTCGTCAGCACTTGTCCGATTCCTACAATCCGACTCGTAAAATGAAAAATCGTTATCAGCAAAATCACAGCTTTTTATTGGAGTAATCAAGGCAGGAACACAAATAACAACAGGAACATCATAGGAACATAGGAACATCAACAGGGTTAAACATCACTTATTACTAGACTTCAGTAAAATTGACTTATTAAACTTTGGTTAATTAAATGAACATGGAATATATCGTACAAAATTCTTGGTTAACTGGATGAATTGCCAGGTATATGAGCCAGATAATGTACAGTGGACTCCAATTATTTGAATAACGATTATTTGAATATTCCGCCTAATTGAATGGAAAGTTTACGGTTCCGTTTTAGTCCCATTTAATTCAATGTAAACCTAAGGTAACTTCGTATTTTTTAATATTCCGCATATTTGAATGCTATATGTCCGGTCATGAGCCTATTCAAATAAGCGGATTGCATTGTATTAATGAGCGTTACGAGAACAACTCAGGTTTAGTGCGATTTCTCTTCGCCGAAAGGATATCAGAAGCTGTACTAAAAATCCGCTCTATGTTTGCCGTGGATGCTGGGACAACAAACACGTCCTTAGCGATTTCCGACGAAATAGGAAATCGGTGAGTACTCAATTGCCACTACTGAAGAGGGCTAAACGTAAAGTCTATTAAAACTTCTAAAATATATTTTGTTTGCCCTTCGTAAGGCCTTCCCGGAGGTACTTAGTCGGGTCAACGTTGGATGAGGTTACTTTGCCCGTCTGGATAATAAAGTGGCGCTGTGCTAATTATATATCGTATAACTGAAATAGATACTCTTTTTATACCTTGGCGAACTCATCGTTTTTCCCTGTCCAGTTTTAAAAAGGTCCACGTGAGAGTCTTTGGAATTATTTTGACTGAAAACAGTGGGCTCGTTCAGGTACGTGTCAAGTTATTTTCCAATCTTTTCGGCACCATTAGAAGCCGTATGGCCTACCGTCACATTTTTGACCTCACTTCTTCTTGCGCTGCGATGGAAAACACTCCCGTATAGGTACACACAGCTTATTTAAGGCAATTAGGGAATTAATTATTGATAAAATGGGATACCGGGCTTCTAGAAATTAACCAGATTGATTGACAGATTTGTAAGCATAATGACTTAGATGTTATAGAGATTGTTGAATTATCTAATGAAGAATGTAATTTATTCAGGCCAAGGTGCCATTAAATTGGCACAAATGCGCATGTCAAAAATATAATAACAAACGGTTTGTCAAATACGTCTCGATTTATATCTAACCCCTATATTAGTTAGCCTTGGAATGCCTCCCCAAGTATATAGGGGAGACCGGGGCACGTTGGGCAGTTTTTCGTTCTCGAGAGCCTAGAAGACGCTATACTAACAACGTGAAACTAAATTTGGTGTTTTAAAGTAACATTGCCATCCTAGTTATCGTATGATTTTTTTAACGAGTTAGCTCAAGCCCTTATTTTTAATATTTAATTTCTACCAGAGCCTGTCAAAATTCACCAACGTGCCCCACCACGGGGTAGGTTGGGCAGGACTACGGGGTACCTTGGACAGTGATGGAATTTCATCACGGTTTGCAAATAATTTTTTTGTTGATAACAAGCCAAAGCATACAGATTATAACCATCTTTGATCAGCTCGGGAGGATGCTATCCGTTTTCGTTTTTTTGCGATAAATCCTCAGTATTAACTAAAATAAACTTGGTATTACTTAGATGCAGTGCACAGGTTTGTATAAAGTTTTTATGTCTGTCTGGTTCCACCAGAGTTGACAGTCATGCTTTCGACCCAGTGCTTGCCCACCATGCTCCAACCTGCCCCCGTTTTTTTCTACCCGACCTGCCCCGACGACGGTCACTGAACAAAAATTGCGACATCTCAGTAATCAGTTACTTAAATATTTTAAGATTGGGATTGTTTTGAAGGCAAAAGAATCAGCTATCTCCACAAAAAGTTCTACTTAGATATTTACCAAACGAAACTCTTCGAAGACAAAAATCTCTGTTTTCAAAAGTTTGGAAAACCCATCGGAAAAAAACAAAGAACTATAACTTTTAGTAGAAATTGACGAGCATACCCATACTTTCTCAGTTGCTGTGTTTGTGTGAAATTAACGTTACGTGAATTTAGTGGATTTTTGTTTCAAAAGATGGCTCAGATATATAAAATTGTTCAACCTACCCCCTACCCAAGGTGCCCCGGTCTCCCCTACGCATTCACGAACCTCACTTGTATTAATTGGTTTTAACATGACCTTGGCCAAAAAAATTATCACCGTAGTCATCCAAAAACTACGCTACAAAAATTACAACTTCTAAAAGAATTTCTTATTATCTACCCTATTTTATCTTCCTTTTATCTTCTATAATCCGACAAGTTATCCTGGTATTGACGAAACTTCTGATAAAGTTGAGTGTGCTGCAAGTTGCTGTGCATCCATAACCTCCTAATTTATGCAAACGGGCGTAGTCATCGCAATTCACCACGGCATCTCCATTGCAATTTTGAGCAAATTTGCGCATATAACCTCGAACCGTTTTCCTGGCACAGATCATATCCCTCGCACAACGATCATAAGCTAGAAAAAAATTGAGGTTTTTTCCATGAGCATTTTTTAATGTTAACTTACCACCAAGGCTATTTGGATTATCATTGAGTAATACAAATTTCCCAGCATCAGCCCAGTATTTCCATGAGATTAAGAAAGGACCACAAAACCCATCAGTGCAGCCCATGTTCCTATTGCAATTCGTGCTGGCGTGGCACAAACTACTAAGGCAATCCTAAGAAGGTATACACAGCAGCGGCAACCAAAGGTCCTGGAGCAAAAAGATACCCGTAAATGAATAACGATTTTCGTTGGTTAAAAAGTACGCACGTCATGAAAATGTAGGATAATGCTTGTGATCACGCAAGTACAGAGGTACGTACCGATACCGATATACTGCAGCACGTACTTATACACCGTAGTAAGTACATACAGAAGCTTGCAAAACATCGCAGATGGAAAATTTGGGAAGTTTATAATTTTAATTCATATTTTTATTTTTTAAAGGAAAGAAACATATTTTAGTATCAAGAAAAAGGCAATCAGAAAAGTAGAAAAATAATACATCAAAAAATAAAAGATTTTTTTTTGCCAATACCACGCATAACGTGAAGTAAAGGGGGCCCTTCTGTTTTTTTCTTGACATGCAGACCGTTAACCTGTATTCACCTCTTCGCGGTCATCTACAACTTATTTTGGAGTAGCGGTAGCTGAACCCACTTCATGAAATTGAAACACTGTTTCGAAAACATTTTTTAAAATTTTTGGCGAGCAATGAAAAGCCATGAAAAGATGAAGTTTCGAAGCAGGCAAAGAAGAAACGACACCCGGCTTGGCAATCACTAACACCTCCCAATAAAAGTTTAAAAAAATACATAACAATAAAATAGGAGAAGGTAATAGGACGTATGATTTCTGCAATTCTTGAATATTGCTTATATTTTTTGACAGGCTTTGATTAAAAGTTAAAGACAATCAGCTGTCATGCAAATCTGTACGGGTAAACTAGCAGACCGAAATAAGAAGCTTATAGCTTATGAAGTAAAAATCGCTAAACATGATTTACCTGTGACTAGAAACCAAGAAACGCAAAACTCAAGGAACACACCGATTTTGGCAATCATTTTGATGACGAAAGTGTCCGAAACAGCGTAACGTTTAACAGGTGTGCAATCTTGGAAGAGTGCGAACCGTCTCAAGCTCTTCGCAGAAATCTCGTCTGCTTTTGTACTGAAGATTGGGGATCTTCAGCACCAGCACCTATATTGGTTACTTCAGCCAAGACCAATTAAAAGACAGGATGCTGAGAACAGACCCAAAATTTTCCTATTTCCGGTTTTCTGTTCCACAATCTACCAAGCAACATTATACAGATCATAAGAAAGCAACAGCGTCATAAGAATAGATTCCTTCGGTGTAAAAAAAACGGGGACCCCCTGCCCCCTAGCTGTACTCTCCCTCGACACTTCATTTGGTCTCTTTTATGACATAAATTTTTTCATTTTGAAACCTTACTCACCCGGCGTTGCACCGAAAATGGCAGGGATTTGATCGATTTCTTCGGGAAATTTCAACACGTTCTCCGGATTTAGTTACATACGTACGTAATGTATCCCGGAGTCAAACATGACACTTGTGTCACTGGCCAACAATGAATTTTTCTTTTTTCAGCTAACGAAAATTGATGAGAATCGTTAAGCTAACCTAACCTAACCTAAGCTAACTTAATAACCTAACCTAAGCTAACTTAATAACCTAACCTAAGCTAACTTAACCTAACCTAACTAACCTAACCTATCCTAACCTAACCTATCTTAACCTAACCTATCCTAACCTAACCTAACCTAAACTAATACATTTCCAATCCAACTACCAATTTTGAACTCGAGTGACACCCGTTTGTCATTCGTTTTCCGAGAACGTTTTGAAACCATAATACACAGACCAAACTACATGTTCTGGCTGAAGAACCCCTATGTCAATTATGCATATTAACCGAGTAATTAATTATTTAGCGGTTTAAGCTCCGCCCCTTTCCCCCACTTTTCAAATTTTCCTATCCTTATAACATTGGGGGACAATTGGCCGGAGACCTAGCGACTTTGCCTATGAGCGCATTCAAAATCGATCCCAGACCACATAGGGGCCGTAGCGTGACCTTTCTTTTGAATGCTCAAACAAGTCTGTAGGTGCTTTGGTTAATTTACAAACTCAATCACAAAAAAACGACGTTTTCTTCGCGCCATCACGCGATTGCCGTCCTGCCGGGCCGAGATCCGCGCCTGCGAGCCTTTAGGCAAGTTTCGGGTCGGCTTCGCAGTCGAGAGCCCTTCCTCTGGCAATGGGATCGAACTCGGCGGTTCCCACTTTGCGGGTAACGCTTCCTACATGGCGTTGAGCGGAGCCCGCAAGTCACGGCTGAACCCTTCTTAAAGTCTGCAAATTTGGAAAATCTTGGACCAGTGAAGACCGTCACACACGAACCAAACAAGCAGGTGATCATTCACCAATTACCCAGGGACCAATCTTACGAAGAAATTTGCGAGCATCTCACTGAAAGAAATTCCGACCTGGGAATAAACTTCGACAAGGACCGAGTTTGTTGGATCAATCCCGACAGCGTGAAGGCTTATGGCTCCCTCATATTTACCTCCCGTTCTTCCGAAGAAAATACCACATTGCTGAGAGCGGTTTCGCTTTTGCCTTCAACCGATTGGCTCAATTAGAAGACAAAAGGTTCCCAGCTGTTCTGCAGTGCTTTAACTGCCAATCTTATGGTCATGTGGCTGCAACCTGTCGACAAAAGACACCAACTTGCGCAAAGTGCGCGGAAAAGCACGACTCGAAGTCATGCCGAAGCAACACGAAGAAGTGTGCAAATTGCAAAGGAGTCCATTGCGCGTTCGACAAGGCCTGCCCAGTTCGGATAGAAGAGTTGAAGAAGGCAGAACGAATCAAAGAGTCGGCCAAAAAGAAATGAATTCGGGTGTTCGGCTGCTGATACATAATGTCAGAAAAAGCTTCCACCAACTCTTGGAAACGGCTCGCGAAGCAGAAATGCTACATATTGATACGATTGCTGTTCTCGAACCTCCCCAGAAGTTACAGACCACGAAGATTCTGGGATTTAATGTAACAAGACCGATTAAGGACTACGAAGGGATTGTGCTGTTACGTAAAGCAAATAGCACAGCTCAAGTAATGGTAATCACAGAACTTTTCGCGATATTGAAGCTTGCTATTTCGAGCTGTACACCGGTGGCGATTGCAGTGATATACAGACGACACAATGCGGAGATGGTACCTCTTCTGGAAAAAGTCCTGACAGAAAGTAAGCGAGTTGGCTCTAGCCTCATACTAACGGGGGATTTCAATGCTCACCACTGGCTATGGGAAGCAAAACACCCAGATCCTGTAGGATGTCAGCTATACGACTGGGTTACCGACCACAACCTGCATCTGCTTAACAACTGGAACTTTCCCACGTTTAGAAACGAAAGAGGCCATTC